>JAHZNP010001013.1:0-28995 GCA_020615345.1 Triops cancriformis
TGTATGAAAGACGATTTACTGTACACAATCCTGCTTTATATAGTAAATAGAGACTAAAATATTTTTCTCAAGAAAGTTCGTTGAGAAGATCGTGCTGTTTATTTCTGTTCACTAATAAATTATATGATATGCCGGAGCATCTGGAGCGGAGCGGAGCTGGAGCAGGCAAATATTACCGGAGCGGAGCAGGAGCGGAGCAGGAGCGGAGCAACCAAAAAAAGGAGGTGCTCCAAATCTCTGGTTAGCCTTGCTTCGAGCCGTATTTACATTAACAGCAAACTCATAATAATGGTATTTAGACACACTCCGTTCCTTAAAATCTGACATTTTCTTGGCCCCCCCTAGAATTTTTTTGGCCCCCCCTACGATCCCATCCTGGCGACGGGCCTGATGTAGGGTACTTTTGGAGGTAGTTTATTCTGCTTTTCATGATTAGAACGAAAAACACGAACGAAACGAAAATGGCTCCATATCATATTCGTTATACTTTCCTACATTGATGTAACCGGCTGCATACGATACGTTCCTTGCTCGTGTGTATTTTTAATGGTGCTCTTAACTAAAATGAAAATTTCGCGTTGAAAGTTTCGTCGTTAAGCCCAAAACGCACATCTTCGCCCGTGTGTTCCTCGTTACATTGAACGAGGAAAAAAGTTATAATACCTGGACAGTGCTGTGCTGGCATCAGCAATGCGGCTAACTCAGTCACGCCGCCGGTAACTGGCGAACGTGGCTGTTCTCAATGTTTCTTCATTCATATAAGAAATTAGAAGCACGATTTAGTGTCGCAAAATCGGGAAAAAAGGGAAATAATAGTGATTTCTTTAAATTTTATGCAACTTTTTATATCAATGCAGGACAGCGTGGAGAAGTAGTTTTGCGAACCATTTTCAATTCATTCGAATTTTTGTTTGGTTCATTAAAAGACAATACAGATTCTTCTCTATGTTCCATTCTCTATAATTCCATTCTGCCTTCAGATAAGCATTTCTTCCTCCAATAAGGAAGGAAAGTTCTTGCTAAATTATGGCCTCTAATTTAAAATATGGATGGAAAAGTTGGAATTGATTGGAAATTTGGAGCCTTATCATTTAAGTTTAAAGATGTCCAAACCAAAACCAGACTGACTAATTCTGCAATGTGTAAAGAAGTTAGAATCACAAGTAAGACCATCATTCATTAAAGTAAAAGATCATATTTTGTATTCACAGTTTATTATTTCCATCTCGAGCACCAACTAAACATAACCCAGTCCGGCACGTAGTCTCGCGACTGTTGCAGCAATAGGCCACCCCGTATCAGCAGTGTACCTCAGGACTGACTAGCTGGCGGCCCCAGAGCCAGATTTGGCACCCGAAGGACCTCTATCCGGCCTCGCCGTCACTTGAAGAACAATACAGCACTCCAGACATCAAGCTCACTAAACTTTTTGCGTCGTACGAGTCGAAGTTGCATTTGGCTCGAGAGGAAAACACTTTAATGCGTTCTTCTGACAAACACCATGTATATTATTGACAGATTTCTATAATTCACAGCACTTTGTATTTAGACTGTCCGGATCGGGATTGGGCGCTTATTGAGTTTCGTAGCGCACGTTGACCTAAAATGTGGACAGCACTAGCAAACCCTATTGCCATGGGACCTTAAACCGACCTGACAAGGCCGGAACATTGGCCAGATCCGTCTTCCCTTCTCGGGCTGGGCGCCTTGTTGTAGACGTGTTGGGGCGTTTTGCTTGCGTTCGACTACACGAGTGTCGAGATACATTCGAGTCAACAACTTTCAACGACGCGTGGAAAAGATTCGTATTAATGTTTTTACAACATCGCTTCATCTCTGCTTCGGTGCTGGATTCTTGAGAACACTTGCATTATTATTATCTTAAAATATGTATTCCCGGACAACATGAAATTGAGAACTTTGTGCTCATGCGGCTTTTTGTATAAAAAAGGAGACATCAAATCATCTTTTACGTGATTTTTATACATATAGTGCAAGATAAGAAACGGAACTCGCCTTTGAATGTGCACGAGACTATGCTAAATTCAGAAGCAATTAACCTTTCCCGTCTGAACTGTGCTAAGTTAGTTGCGCATGCCCGTTATCAGCGTCGTTCTTCAACAGTCCACGCCCAAGGCTAACACTTGTCTCCTCGTGGCCGCGCAACAATCGACATTAGTTCTTACTATTCGGAACTCACGTGGTATGGGTAATAGTAAAGTACTTTAAACTCTCAAGAACGATATTTCGCCTCTGTCGTTTCTTCTCCATACTTTTACATCGATTACGAGTGATTTCAAGTGCCAAACCTTTTGTATTGTTGACCGCATAACTGTTTCTGGTGCTTCGTGTGTTGACTGAACTCACCCATTCTGAATCCGTGGGCCGCAAGAAAACACGGAAAGAATTTGTAAATTAAATTATGGGCTGTCACATAAGCAAACCGAACGAGAACGCCAATAGCACGGAAACAAAAGAAGGTAATTAATTCGTCCACGCCTGGTAGTGTAGCCGGTAGTCTAGTGCGGACGTCGCATGTTATCAACAGTTGAATCAAACTAATGTTATAGGGCTAGGTAATTGGGGGGGCGAAAACTATCATTTCCTGCTGCACGCATGCATCTAGGGACTCTAGGGGTTGTAAATTAATTAATTCCTGAAGACCGAAATAATTTCGAAATATGGAGGTGGATTATAAGGCGCTTTATCTCAACCAGCCTCCCGAGCGATCGATGACGCTACCCAACGATCTTCCGTAGCAGCCAGCTTGATACTGTAAACGGCGTATCCCTTGCAGTATTACATAAACATGCCAAATAATCTCAACTATAATTCTCGTCGAGTTTTAAAATTCATGCCAAAACTGAATAGGGAGATAAAATATGGATTATGTAGTACACGCAAAATAGTAGGATAGCGTTTTAGACGATGCTAATTATTACAGAGGATGTACAAAGATATGATTATCAATATACCTAACATAATAAAAATGGTGTAACCGCTAATTAATTTGCAGATAAAAGTACCTTTTTTAATCTGTCCTATGTGACGTGCGCGAATATCTTTTTGAAGTTCGACTCTAAAGGACTACCTGTCGTTCTATTCATAATGAGGCGATCTTAGAGATAAACATGTAGACCAATATATCTAGGGCAGTATTTACAGATCTTGTCAAAAATCATCTGAGTAAACAAATATTGTGACATCAAGACTACTGTGCCCAGGCTTTTAAGAGATGCCTGTAGCTTGTTTTGCGTGCCACTCCTACTTTTTCTCATATACTGTTCTGTGCGCACTACCTTATGAATAAGAAATTCTAAGAACTCCAAAAATGTGAACTTTGCTTGTTGAGGTAAACTGCAATACGTCGTTTGCTCAGTGAGCTGAAGACGACGTATTATTGCTACTAGGTGTAACCAGTACTTTTCTGGGTACGGACTGAAAGTTGGGTAAAGTGCAGACTAATTACTTTTCCGTGGATATCCAAGAGAACATCAGGCAATGATGAGTAAGGTATTGATTGAACAGCTGCCGTTCCTGAGGGGTGTTGTTTTACCGACAAGTTAAATCAGAAGTTTTTTGTACATATGCATACCCTTCTCCCGTTTCTCATAAAGAAAAGAAAATTAATGTGAACCAACGCAAAACCATGGATAAGTTCGGTAGCAGCTTGGAGCATAACTCGAGGCAGAAAGTTCTCTGAGATGAATCGCCCGACCTAGGGCGTGGTGCTGCTTTTTACGGAAATCGTGGCCGAACTGGAAAAGGAGTTTTCGAACTCCGAGAAACAGTTTCCAGTAGAAATCTATAAATAAGCTCCAGATATATCTTCATGGAAAGATCGATGAGTGGCTTTTGTGAAAGATTGCTGTTGCACACACAGTAACTCAGCCACAACTACACCTATAAAACAAGTTTTGAATTTCGGATCACTATAATTACTTCTCGCAACCCTAATCGTAATTGAGAAGACAAGTCCGAGATTTCGATAAATTGGGAGTCCTAAAGAACTTTTTTTGGAGATGTAGCAGTCTATACTTAGAAGTGCGTGACAGGAACCGTGAAACTAATCACGCTCTCATTCAGATAAGGACTCCTCTTGGTTCTCTTAGCTTGTAGTACGTACGTTCATCGGGTTGTTCGGGGACGACCTTCAAGGGATACTAAAATAGTTTCCTTCGATCTTATTGAATAGCAATACGTAGTTAACTTCAAGGAAAAGTTCCTGGCTTGTACCCTACTGGCTTGGACGGTTAAAACGGTTCCCTGCAGCTCTCTGCGAGTACGAGAAAGCGTTCCGTGGTCCAAAAAGGTATGGAATAATGGTGTAAGTGAAATGGGGTAAACTGTAGTCAAAAGAAACTAAGACCCATGAAATATGTAACTGATGAACTATAGATTTGTAGTCTACAAAAATCTGGGCTTCATTAGATAGCAAAAGCTACCTGTGAAAGAAGTTGCAAGGGACAAAACCAATGTGTATCGGCGAACAAACTTAAGTACGATTTCGCTGCTTTGTGGACAAGAATAGGTTGGCTTGCTTTCCTAATTTTGTTTACCATAGGTATCGAAAAATCGAATTAATATAAAGTTCGTGTAAAGCATAAATACTTAGAACAACATGCTCCAAGTTTAACTTCTCAGTACTCTTCTGGCACTACCAAATATTTTGTCTAGAAAGTACTTTTGTAAATGAAGATGAGCTAATAAAAGAACCATCAACAGGCGGAAGCCTACGATGGATTCATATTAAAAAAAAACTCTCAGTAGTCTACAATGATTTTTACACAAGCCATTGAAAGCCAAGAACTCTATCAGTAAGGAAGAAACCGTAATTTTCCACAGAAACTTACCCTGCATGCAAAAGATTTTGACGTTCTTATGTCATAAAACTGTGTTCAAACCTAATTTGGTGTCACGCGTCCCTCAATCAAATGTTATAAATAAATTAACGATTATTTTGATAGTCATGGAATCTTTACATTTCCAGCAATAAACTGAGCCTGTGTAAATTATTTTGCCTATAGATTTTGCTAAAAACTACTTTTAATTCATCGTAGAATTATAAAGAAAGTTCGTCAAATAATCTGTCATAAAAAAGTGGGTCTTAAAGCCTTTTCACCCCCACGTTTCTTCCGCCCTAGGACTGAGTCAAGTTGCAAAGCAGGAGCAGCTAGTTTTAATTACTTTCTAACCTTACTACCCATTTCACCCAAGTAAACATGTAGCTTGTCAAGCAGCTAAGAGTATTATTCATCTAGTGGATATGTTTACAGAATGCAGAAAAGCTATCTTTTGATGAAAAATGTAACATCTTTGATTGTTTCAAACGCCCACTTTCTCCTCTACCTTTAAGAGGAACTTTACTTTTAAGACAAGGACGATTATAGACTGAAACAGGAAACATCTGGAATTGTTATTCTTCCTTTTGTACTTTGGGATTCAATATTACTGTTTACTTAGCGCACCCCACAGAGAAAAATAACGGTGGTGGCAGATGCTGCGTAGACGGGGTACACGCATGTCCTGGTTCTTACCCTATACCTTTGCGCAGGCTTCGATTTTCACCTTGTTTACGCGTCAGTTTGTTACCGTTCCATCCATTATTGGTACCGCTAGCTTTTGACCTTGTTGGGTTATTCTAGTCGCTCATCTTTTCGTCAAACTACCTTCTCAGTGAGCAGATTTTGTTAGCGTATCTCTTGCGAGTGCTAAGCTTTTCGCGCAAACACGCAACGACGTTGATAACAGCGTTTGCCCCTGGATTGAGGTAAAGTAATTAAGTCCTTCTTACAGACGAGCACTGCGGTGTTTTAACTCGCCATTTGTGTCGACGAATGGCTACCTTTGTTTGAACTAATTGGAGAGTTTCTAATGTTCCTTGCCTATTTGTGTTGTGTCACTCAAGCCCCTATACTATAGTTAGAGTCGCGTTACTAGGAATGTATTGTCTATCCAAAATAGCGGCATACCCATCAATAATTCGCTTCGTCAAGGGCAGTCGACCCGGACAGTTGCCTGGCAACTACCAATCAGTTATCGAAAAATTTGAGCTTAGCTATTCTGGGATTTTGTTCGTTCTCCTTCCTTGTCAGTTCGTGGCTTCTACGGTATTGCTTCTTCGAGTGCCATTTCTTTGAATTAGGTTTTGTCGTACACAGTTTTCCAAACATTCGTACATGCTATTTCCTCAATCGTTCACCGATAATCGGATTATCCCTTAAGTTCTACGTTTATCATTAGACTGTAAGTAATAATGCCCTTATATCGCTCATTTGTACGTAGTTCCGATGAAAATTTAGTAATACGTTCTTTACTGCCTGCTAGCGTCTGACTTCTGTTTGGAAAGAAGACTTGTAGAAAAGAAAGCGAAGAAATAAAAAGGAATGTACTCTTTATTCGCTTTGTTGTGAGACTTGTCCCACTATGCCTTATTGATCCACTTGCGTCCAATGTAATTTCGGGAGATTCAAAGGAAGATACTGGCACATACATTCCTCTTAAGCAAGCTGCACTTGATGAATAAGTTCTCGAGAAAGAATTATGAGTGCATAGGTTGTTGTTTTCTTTCCTTTTGTGTAGTTCCGTTATCGAAAATGCTCTATTGTACCTGACCCGCATTTGTTCTGTTTGCTTTTCAGATTCCGGAGCTGTGCTATTGGTACCAGCAGGCACAACGCGAGATGTACTAAGTACTGCGAACGACTCTGAAAAGCTGCCACTATCTTCACACTCACCACAAGCTACCATGGAAATTAACCCGGAAGATGTAGGTGAGTTACGCCCCTCCGCTCTTCTCGAGCGCTCGCCCAGGGCAAGTTGTTTTATAACAGTGCGAGGTAACACACAGGAGTAAAAATCGTGTGGTACACTAAATACCCTTGAAGACATAAACTCTCCGAATTATTTTTCTCTGGCTTGGGTTGTTAAGAGCTAGCACGGGGCGGTGATAAGAAGGCGTTCCTCCTCCCCTATCGACCAACCGTTGCACTCCATGAGTCAGGCAATATTGCAGTCATTCTTTGTCAGAAAACGTTAAAGCAGCTATTAGCCCCATCTTCTGCCATTTGGATGTGTTCCTTCGGTCCAGAAGTTGTTCGTCCTGTTTTTTAATGTAGGGTCGATCACACTTTATCATTACCTTATTCACTCTTTTCTTTCTTTTAACTCTCTAAGCTACCCGACAATAGAACATTGATTTAACAAACGACTTTCACAAATTTTTAGTAGCATGTTTCTTACTCCCTGAAGTTTATAGCCGTACTTCTTACTAAAAGGCTTCCTCTTGGATCGCTCAAGAATATGAGACGTTAACACAGTTTGATAGAGCCGTTAGTAAGGAAAAAAAACAACTTTCGTTGTAGAATTACGAGGTGTTTCGATTTGCGTAAGTGGCAGGCTTGTGCGAAGATCTAAAACGTGTCCCAACTTTTTTGTCTAATAACTTCTAGATGCACGCGGCTTTTAGCTGTAACAGTCAAAGACAGTCAAAGTTCCTAATTCGAGACACCAGCTCTCACGTCTAATACGTCACAAGTGATGTATGGGTAGTGAATGTATCCATTTAGGTATTACGGCCTTTCGGTGTTGCCAGATCGTAAATATGGTAGGAAGAAAGTGTCAGCCAGCACGAGATACAAGACACCTCATATTAAGAATCATTGCAATCTTTGTTTTACTGTAACTTTTGTAACTTTGTTTATTCACTAAGAAAATTTCGTAACGTTTAACTCATAAATTGTGTTACATTTCGTAAATGTACTTTATTCAGCTCCGTTTCAGCTTTCGACAAGGCTAACTGCAGCAAAGGAAATATTAATACTTTATTAATCTTGGCTATTGAAGCCTCTTTCGATTCTCTTTTATTACCTCGACCTCGTCACTTTATAGCCAACGATTTAAGGGGAAAAAATCGTTTTGTAGATACGGCGTAGTTGGATTGAATTGAAAGGCTCAAAAGAGATCAAATGTTTGAGTTATGTACCCTGGTCCTTCGTGTAATGATTCTGCTACCTTGTCTTTGAAAGTTGGTCTCTACAATCTACACACGTAGCTGATTATTGACCCTCGGAAATCATTCTGCTTCTGTAGCATCACGCTAGCTAAGAAACATCGCCACCCTACACACAGTTAGGGCACCAGGCACATGTGCAGACGTTACTGCATACTTTTAGCTCCACAACAAGCGTGCCGTGCTTCGGTTGGCTCCACACCGCTCCACAAACCGTAGTTTTCCCAGAGCTTAATCAATACTTCGCGAGTTCTTTAAAGTGGTACGGGAAAAAATGGAATGCCGAAAGCTGTAGTGTTGTTAAGTAATGCAGGGTTCAAGCCGCAGCTGAGGAATCCCAAAAAGAAGCTAAGGACCGCATGTGCCTTCGTTGATGTCTTCTTGCCGCAGTACTGATTTATCCCCATTCATGTTGGTTTAGGGGAATTGGAACACGCCGCGACGAAAATCCAAGCCACATTTCGGGGTCATGTCGCAAGGCGGCAAGCAGAGAAAGTGAAACAAGAAGTCGACCTGAGCAAAGGGATGGAGAAGCTTGCGTCGAAAGTATACGTCACACACACTGTTCTTGTATTTTGCGTCTTCTAACCGCTGGTATTGCTAGGTTTCTGGGGATGAAGAACTTGACGTGGATTTGTCAGACCCGGACTTGAACAAAGCTGCTGTGAAAATCCAGGCCTCATTCAGAGGGCACATGGCTCGGAAGGAAGCCGAGGAGGCTGTCATAAAGCCACCTGCAACCAACCCGTAATTTTTTTTTACACGAATGTGCAGGAACTTTAGTGGAAGAAAAAGAAAGATGTACGAGGTCCAAAGAAAACTAAAGGAACTTTGTACGCTGCGAGGTCGTTATATCATTGCACTAGTGATGAAGTGGTATAGTATTCTTTTTCTCTCTCTTTCTTTCTTCCGAACTTCTTCTCCTCCTCGCATTTTCTTGGTCCAAAGATTACCTTGTCAAATAGGGATTACCTTGTTACGGGAAGTTTCATTTCAATGTTGTGGACTTTTTTCTCATTTTTTATGTAACCAAATACGGTAGTCGTGTGTGCACCCATTAGGCATTCCTCTCTCATCCACAATGGGTACGCAAGCTAGGGACAGTTTTGGATATGTCATGTAAAATCTGCCTTTCCTAATGTTAACCCTTCTCTTTCCAAGGTAGTTCATACTGCTGGCGAGATCATTTACTTAACAAGCACTGCCGCGAATTTTCTTGACAGCAATCATGCAAAGAACTCTTCAAAGACAATCTTTTAGGTTTTTAATGAGAAAAAAGCAATTGTTATAAAGTACCTTAATGTAACTGACAACATTCGCTTCTCTTTAACGTTTACTTTTGATATACTATTCTGGAACATAATCTGGTTTCATTCTTACGCAAAACTGTAACGTATTGAATTGTTATTTGAGTCACTCCAATAAACGCGTCTTTCCATCCCATGTTCTATAATTCCATTATTACGACTAACGGCAAGGAGTTATAACTATAGAATACGCACACGAGAATCATAACCTTCACGATTCTCCCGAACACGTCAGAATTTTTTTAAAAAATTTAACGAGACATGTTGGGTATTGTTTTTAGAAGTACTTCTGTACTTTGTCAAAATCTTTTGTATACGACACTGGTATAATTTAAGGTTTTATTGAACGGTTACGAAATTCAGTTCGAAGCGAAGAGAACATAGAGTCTAGGCGATAATAAAGGCATCATATCAAGGCTACTGAAATGTCCTAGAATAACCTGAAGAAGCGATACCTGTATGGCACTGATTATGAATTTGGCATTGGGTTAGTACAGAGAACGAGCCTTTTCTCGCCTGATTTAATTTTCAAAAAGCCCAGCTCGCGTAACGTAATGGCAAATCTGTGTAGGTATGCTTAAGATGAATGGATTTTAATGTCTTCAAGGAGACGGCGCCATTCTTTTGTCGACTCGTCGTCTTCGTCATCGTCGTCATCCTTCAGTTTGTTGGTGAGCTCTTCATCCTCCTCTTCGCTATCTTCGTCATCGTCGTCTTCCCAAAGGTCGTCCAGTTCATCTACGCTCTTTTTCATCTCTTGCGTGCAGGTTTTGGATGTGCAGACCCAGCTTCCACAAGCGCATACACTATTAAGTTACAGAACGTGTAAAAATGGGCTCAATCAAATTGTGCAGCGTCGTGCTCTTACCAATCGTTGCAATCAACCATAGTGCGGGCTCCGTCTTCGAACTTTTTCCCTTCCAAGGAGCACACTATAATTAGAAATTTAAAATTCTGATAAGTTCTCTAGTAGGCTTTGCTTAAATTAGGGAAGGTAAAATGGTCTGAAGTATGAAGTACTTTTGGATGTCGGTTGAAAATCAGGATTCATCACCGTTTTAAACTCCTCAAAACTCAACCGCCAATCCGAGTCTTTGTCGCCCTCATCCACAATGGCATCAACGCACAGTGCCCTATAAACTTCAAGTTAACTCCCAGAAATAACCAAAACAGCATTCTGCACAGAAATGTTCCTTGTTGGAATTATTTGTCGTAAAAGTATCGAACCAAATGAGAAAACAGCAACTTGGGCTACACAAGAGTTTTTTCAAGGCGTCTGACTCTAATCGATCCTCTTCAGTGGGCGAATGAAACCAAATGAATGTAAAGTGCTTTGAATAGGCTTTGAAACTGTCTTGTATAAGCTTACAAAGACGGCAGTTAATTTTATACTAATCCTTTCACCCATAGATGAATATAAACAACCACGAGAAGCTTAATTAGACCCCGGGGAGTAATGCGATACATTTCTTATTATAACTGTGAAAATTGAATATATATCTACAGCTTAATTAGCGTATATATTTAGACCACTCTATAATATCGGTATGGTTCGTATAATGAGATACCGATCAGTTTTCATGGTATCATTAACACTTCCGGAACGAGACGATGCCCCAATGAACCAATTGAATCAGAAAATACGCCCATACTTAATTATCATTAATATTGAATTAGTAGTAATGCTGAATATTAATAGTAAACATATATTAGTTATTCAGTACTTTTAATACTGGATGAGTACTAATAGTAAACAAACTGCTATGCGTCTAAAGTACTTGACAAGCTGGCTGTTTGCGGAAGAAAGCCTGGTAGGCGAAGCCACATCCTTGACGCAGTTGAGGAATTCGTTAGCATCCAGTATACTATCTTTCGACGTGTCGCAGCCGTAGAAGCGGCCCCAAAGCATTTCATGGCCAGTTAAACCAGGACGGTACCAAGATTGATCCTTTTGATGTCGGCGGAAGTATGCTAGAATATCCTTGCGCAGTGCGTCTCTCTCACTCTGGAAGCAAACCACTATCACCAGAAAAATGTAAACAAGCCCTTATGCGACACAACGAATGGCATTTACCTGGCTCTCGTAACGCGTCAGAATCGGAGTCTTTTGCATTTTTCTGAGTCTTTTTAGAAAGCTTTTCCTTCGACTTTGATTTGGGTTTAGGACAGTAGCCCTTGCTCACGACTCGAATATGAGTCTCTGTCTGACAGGCGTCCTTGTGTAACAGGCAGTAATTGTCATAAGACTTGCCGTTCGAGCCGCAGACAGGTACGAAGTGGTCCTCGCAGGATTGAATGCATACACAGGCAGGTGAACCGTTAGATTGCACGCGACACTCGCGGCCAGCTCGGCAGATGATACGATCGCAAATACCTGAGAAGATTAAACCATGTTTAGCAAGGTCTTTCAGGCTGAGGTTAAGGGAGTATTTTTTTAAAACAGTAACGTTTTGCAAATATTTTTGGGGGTTGGTATCGTGCTCAATTTCTGTCCTGATCGTAACATCGACGAGCGACAGTTGAAAACAGCCAGGAAAGAAAAGGCACAAAGGATGACGGGGCTCCGAAGGTATGGTTTTTCTTGTGGCACTTACTTTCGTCACTTTCCGAAACTCCCCCCTGCAAAAAGTTAATAAAACAGGTTTAAACAAGAACACTTGGCTGCATTCCTTAAGGTACTTAGTATGCTATCAGGAACTCAGTGTGAAAAATTTAAGGTCTTCGATATGAAACACAAAGCCTCAAGCATAACGTATTCCATGTAACAAATATAAAACTATATGCTGTTTTAATTCATGCAGAACAATATTGTAACGAATAGCACCCAAACAGATTTATTACTGAAAATTTATGCTCACCAGATCAGCAGACTTTGCAAATGACGGCACAATAGAAAACAGTAAAGTTGCCTGAAACAACAATAGCAGGTAGGTGGCCGCACCCTAATGAAGATAATACATACACATTTCACTCATGGTAGTATTAGATAAGAACATAGGTCACCAGCCATATATGTGTGGTACAGGCTAAAAGCGACATGAAACACGATCACTTACCATTATACTCCAAGTACAGGGAACACTTCAGTTTAAACAGAGTTTCTTGTAAGCTTGCTCCTATTAAGACCAACTTGTAAAAAAAAATAACCTTTCAGACACGACAGCTACGAAAAGTTCACGTGTAAGAAATCTCCTGCTAACACCACCTTTCCCTTCCTCGTTTGGCGTTAACTGACTGACTTTGGTGACGAACGAAGCAAAGCGAATCGCAAACAGGTTTAAAACACCTTTGGGTATGCATAAGCAGGTAAGAAGCCCCGTGAATGTCCGAAATATAAAGGGAAGAATAGGGAAAGCGGCGGGCCTAGCCGGATCAACCTCGATACAGGAGCGAACGGACGGTCAGGTAACAATCCGGGACTTCACAAGACTCCTATGATGACGTCACGTCCGCAAGAACATTGTCATGTTTAGTCCCAGGAAAACCATATGTATTGGCTTATTGAATATATGAATGGGGCTCGTTTGGCTACGAGCCACCCCTAGTTACTCGACTTATCCAGCGAAATGCAGGTACATTTTATTGATATTAATATTACGTTTATGGGTACTTGTCATACAGACTCATGTGGTGAAGAAGATTTGGCTCTAATTCATCGTTTAGAAATTGGGCATGCTTGTGCAAAATGCCCATATGTAAGTAAATACTTCTACTTCACTTCAAGTGGTGTTTGAAAAACCTTCCGTTATGGGGTAATTTTACGTTAGTGGACTCTGAAGCAAGCTGAAAGAAAAGGGCTTTTTATGGGCTTGTAAACTGCGCTGATATACTTTTAGAGCCTTTTTTATTACTTTTCTATTTTTCAAGTCAGAACTGTCCAAGACAGATAAATCATCCCGTTCCGTACTAAGACACACACGAAGCTGTGAAAGAGGTCCTACAAAACAGGTTCGAATTCGTGTAAGTGCAATAAAGCTGAGGAATTCCCCAAAACCTCTCTGGTAAACAATCGAGCGAGTAGAGTGGAAGTGAGCGGACCTGGAAGCCCCAAATTGACATACAACTAGGAAAGTTATTAACTACTCTTTTTTTTTACTGAGAAACAAAAACGTAAGCTAGCTTTCTTCAGCTCGGTTAACAGATGCACTAGGGTCTAATGAGCAGTGGTCAACTAGTACGTCAGAGAGCTTATGACGGTTTGTGTCGGCCTTTTCTGCTTTACTAGTCATATGTTGCTTATGTTGACATCTGACATTCCAGTGTGCACCAGACATATCTATTCACACGAGAGTCTTGCACGTACTGTACAAGAAGTTTGGACTTTGTCTCGGATAAATGAGAAATAATTTGTTTTCGAAAAAGTTATTCGAATGTATTTTTATTTGTACATTCGAATTCGAAAAGTTATTAGGTTTAATCAATAGTTTATCTGATTCGATCCATGTGTAGCGAACTTTTATTTAAAAAAATATTTGCGTACATTCTGCACTTAAAAGTTACTGACACAATGTGTCCCGTTTTTAGGCACTTGTAAGGTATAACATAAAACAATGTAACATTCCTCATGGGCAGTAGCACACCGCAGGCCTTCGCACACTGCAGAAGATTTATAGGAATTTTCGACACTTCCGATAGCGGGAAATAAACAAATGCCTGTTACATTCTCCCAGGGATCCCAGGTCATTAATGATCACAGTAGGGCAAAACACGGTGTTGTTACGGAACACACACTCCGCAGCACGTCCATTCCTACACAAATAATAACATATCAAGAATCCTGTTCGGAAAAATGTAATAAATCAATAATTAGTGGAAAAGTATACTGCTTTACTTAATGTACCGAAAAAACTATGACAGTAACTTAAAAGGGGGATAGAACAACATAAGAAGAAATTAGAAAGAAAATTCCAGTAGCCATACTTACCCATTTTGTACATAGTATTCCGTTTCTAAGTACTTGACTAGCTTCGCTAGTAAAATGCTGGCTTGGAATCCTCTAAGTATTTCTTCGCAAACGGAGAAATCGACCGATTCGTCAGCCAAGTTTACAGACCGCTGACCGTGAAAATAAAATAAAAATGATGATACCTTTCCTTGAAAACTAAAATAATGTTTCAGAATTTACTTTCTGTAATTCATGTACAGCTTCCCACGCAATTTTCTTGACTTCCTTCTGTGCAATTTTCGTCAGTACCTCAACTTCCCCCCGGCGAGTGAAGGGAAGATGGGCTAACGCTCCAGCAACAAAGTTTAAGTATTTCAAATCAAATGTGTGGCTCGTCCACACTCTTAACGCTTCTTTTAGAAATTTGCACTTGCTCTCAACACATTGCAAGCTCACATAAAACTCCTCCAGCAACGACTTCTGGCCTCGTACTCCGCTCACTATATTCCGCATCTGAAGCCTGCACTGGTACTTGAACGTTGTCAACAGAATATCTCCGATACGGGAAAGAATCAGATCCATTTTCAGTGCTCTTCTCACCCACTTCAAAGACACGCGTGGTGAACACGGCTCCCAACCTCTGGTACGGACGTTTTGTTCAGCGCCTAGTTCAGCATTCGAACTTAATGCAACCAGATAAGGAACGCAGTCCTTATATTCGGAAACATCAGCAAGTAAGCCGTAGCACACTAACTGGAAAGCTACAGTCCGTATTTCGTCGATTGGGGACAGCAACGACTCTTTGATCTCCGCCACAAAGCATTTCATGATATTACCAATTCTGGACACGGACCTTTCTCTCGGCCGCCTCCACTGAAACGAGAGATTCTGCAACGCCTACAAGCAACAATAAAATAAAAAATTCAATGACAGACAAGAAATCTTTACTCGGTAGAAAATATCCGTCCGGAAGTATTCATCATGTAAATGCTTCTTGTAGAACTCGTGCAGAAAGCCCTTTAGTAAATACTCGTCGTATCGAACGGTCATAAATCCCAGCGTCTTTAAGCCATGCACAGCGGCTAGCCGACAATCGTAGTGCTTGCGGTTAAAGTGGTCGTAAGAATCTTCAATAAATTTTGTCAAGAAAAACGCGAGTCGAAAGGACAAAGGAGAAGCAATGGCAAATTGTCCCGCAATGCCTTCGGTCTCGTCAAAGACCTCAAATCCAAAATACAGGCCCACCAGACCTAATGTTTCAAGCGTGTGTACAAATGTCTTCTCGAAAGTGACCACCTTTTCCCTGATCTGGGGGTTCGGTTGCTGAATAGCGACGGCGTTCATGTATTTGTTGGCCATCAGATAATACTTTTCGACAAGATCGTTGATGGAGGTCGAGTCCTTCGTCACGTAGTGAACTACAGCGTACCAGCATTGAACAAACTCTTCCGCCACTACCACTTCTTCACAACTGAGATAGAAAACCAGCAAATTTTCCAGTTGCAGCCAGTCTGACATCGGACAAGGCGGCGTGCCTAATCCTGGCAAAATGTGCGACGTTACTGCCAGGATACAGGAAAGCAGATCCCCCTTATTCTCCCACGCCTGCAGTTAAAAAGTTCGCATTTGGACACTTCGCTCGTAATTACTTTCCGGGAGATTAAAAATGATACCTTCAGAAGCTTCTCCTTGTCAGCTGCTTCTAGAATTGGCCAAAAATGCTCTCGAAGGAACGCGAAGAACCCATAAAAGAGCTGTTCGAGCATTTGGGGTACAGTTTGGGCCCAGGCGCCAAGGAAATTTTCCAAATCTTCTACCAAATGCGGATTGAGAGTCCATAGCTCTACGAACTTCTCCGCAACAAGGCGAACATCTTGCGAAGATGTGTTTCGCCCTTTACCTGGGTAGAATAGTTTGGTAAACAAAAGCCGCAAGTACCTCTGATGTTTTTCCGGCTCGAATTCGTCCATGAAACGTCGGATGTCGTGAGTTCTATTAACCAATACGTCACAGGCGCAAGTTTCTTTTTCAGCCACTTCCACAGAAACCGGAGTAAACCATCGCTGGCGGAACAAGTCCACGATCGCAAGGTCAACCGTTACGTAGGAGGGTTTCGACTCCAATGTCATGACGATTTCCCAGAGCGTGGTTTGGACGTACGGCCAATCAGGATTTTCATGGCATACTTTGTGTAGAGCAAGGACTGCGGCCATTTTCACACCTTTACGTGGATCGGTCAAACAAGCCACCAAGGCGTCGCCCATATTCTTCCAGACATGATCGGTGTAAGAGTGAAAGATTGATCGCGATAAAATGTCAATGGCAGCTAACGGAATGACGATGTTGCTGTCTGTCAATGCGTCACGGAATAGCCTTTGAAATCCAATTCTGTCTTTATGTACAAGCCATTCTGGGTAGACTGGAATCACTTGGCCAAACACGCGTAATGCAAGGATGTATTTGGCTTTATGCATACTTCCCATAAAGGACGCAATCAGCTCAAACCAGCACAACTGACGATCCTTGAAGCTCGACAGCATGACAAACCACTGGATAGACGCTAAATAGCAATGATGCCACTCTTGTAGACTTTTGTCCGAGGAAATCAACGGCTCTTCTAGAGAAATATGAAAAACCAAATCACGAACAAGAATACGACAAGTCTAACAATTTGGAGTATTTTTAAAATAAATAAGAAAATGCTATACAAAGACGTTAGAATAAAAGAGCATAAAAGCATGACCGTCGGAAATGCAAAATAAGTGAAAACTACCAACAATGGAAAATGTAGAAATATAAATGGTGAAAGACAAGTACCTTCCGTACGTGGACAAGAGGAAAGTTCCTCAGTTTTATCGCGGTGTAGCATCAGACACGCCCAGATTTTTATTTTCCCTTCTGCTTCCCAGTGATCACATAATAACCTCTTCAAGGTGTGACGTACCACAACCACGTTCACTTCTGGGCGTCGAAAATCGAAGTCTTTTTTATTCATCGCCTATAAAGATGAGACGCATAAAAAAGCTGCAAGTTATTTAAATAGAATCCTACTCTCTCTAAGAAAACTTTAATGACGCTGGAAAACTGGTGACAAATGCGTTCAAGATTTCTCATGGATTCCAAAATCGCAGCTAGATTGACAAAAGCGAAGGTGACCTCATCTGGCTTGGCTACTGCCCCTCGAGATTCCAGATTTTGTGCCAGCATGTCGCCTAGGGCAAGAACCAGGAAACCGGCTGCTGGTTGTTCAGGCTCCGATAGCTTTTCCAATAACTTTGACAGCACAACGTGAACATCGTTCGTTAACGGAAGCCGTCTAAAGCACACTTCGTATATTGCACCAGCAAACTTAAGTATGGAATGGAAAAACAGCTGCGCCTTTTCCTCCAAAGAAACCTATACATGTTTCAGCGCAAAACTGTGTACATACAGTAGAAATATTTCTTATTTCTGTTACTTTGTCCTCTGTCAGCTCAATTATAACTTTGGCCTGAGACTGCGTTAATGATATTAAGACACAAACGAAACTCTCCACTTTGTGTACTAGCAGAGTGCTCTTGATTCGTGTCCTTTTCTGTTCGTTCTTAACTTCTACTTGCTCGTAAAGTGCTTCAGCGATGCAAGTTTCTAAAACCGGTACTATCTTATGTACGTTAGTTTTCAATACCTAGAACACAGAAATTTTACTTGACTGACATATTTTTTTTTCTCAGACTACTGTTACACTTTTCAAGAGGCGACAACAAATGTTCACCACTTTAATTAAGTGCGCAGAAAGGACGAAAGGACACACAGCTTTGATCAAATTTTTTAACAATTTTTCCTTAACCGAACCGTGCGATAGAACAGCTCTTTCTAGTGCCTTTATCAAGAGGTACAAACGGGTGTATAAACCTTCATATTCTTGTTTGGATGGCAATGAATTCCTGCGGACACCTAAGCAGTATGTTATTTTGGTATTCAATAGCAGAATTAAAGCGTTCACCTATGTGACTCCTTGAGACGATGTAAAGTAGAGACATAGCCGACTTGAGATGATAGGCTACGCATCGAACTACTTCTTCAAAGAGAACATCGGTTTCTGGAAGGTTCGGATAGGTATCGAGCCACAAAATCAAGAAGCAAGTCGCTGCATCAATTCCATGTTGCACTCCTCTCAAGTGAGAAGCGAGTTTTCGTTGCTGTTAAGAAAGAAATTATTTCAAAGGTAATGTAATGGAAAATAAACACGAATATTAAAAACCTCTGGGAAGAAGGGTGTTTCCATTGCGCTACGGGTATTCAGATACAGCAACTGGAGCAAAAATGACGACTCACTATGTTTTATAATTGACGAAGCGGGCTTACAAGTTTGATGCCAACTAATAATTTCCACTTTTAAACTAGCCATTTCTGAGCTTGGAACAAGTAAGCAATACGGCACAAACTCCATGTCAATAAGAAATTGTGTGCATGGCCAGTTTTCCCTGCTTACGTTAGAGAATATGTTTTCTATTATCTTACGACAATTATCCTAGATGACATACGGTAAAACATAACACAAAGCTACGTTGACATCAAACAGTATTCACCTGATGGGAACGTGGGGACTCATATTCGACATGTTGACCATCAGTCGCGAGTTCCATATTACAAAAATTGCGAATTCCTTGTCAGGTACTGTTTGTAAAAGAGTGGTATATAAGACCATCGATAAGAAAGGAACAACAGAGCTTACCAGTGAATCAAAAAATACAGAGCTGTAGGAAAACTCGCGAGGTAGCGAACGAAATGCGAGACGAGGCGAACGGAAATTTGAATCGGGAAGAAAAAGCGTCCAGCGTTGCCAGTATTTTGTTTACTTCAACTTCGGTCACTTCTAGCATTAATAAAGCATTTTACATTTGACAATATTTTCCAAAAAATATATTACAGGAAACATAAATATAAAGAAAAGTACTTTAATGCAGAAAATCAGTTCCCTTTACAAGTTGTGAAAAATGTTTGAATACGAACTGGTAGAACTCGTAATCAATTATGGTTTGACTAATCGATTAATTGAAGGAAAATGTCATACTTTTCTCATTTCTCTAAAAGGGAAGTACGAAAATAACGTTTTCAAAATATTTTTTTATTCGAAAAAATATTGGGAAAAAACAGGAAAACATACAACACTGTAATCGTTTCAACTTCAAAACACGAGAGAATCATTTCACTCTTTATTTTTATGAGCCAAATCTTCAAAGTGTCGTTGCAAATTCCTTTAAGGGAACGGATTAAAGCAGAACGACCACTATTGGCCATGTCTTCATGTGGTAGCCTACATTATCTGTCTACCCGCACATTATAGTAAGCATCGCCAGAAGTTAGTAGGTTTTCGGGTAACGTCCCTATGTTTGTTGCTTTATTATTATTATTGTTTGCTTTATCAGAACACTTATTACTTACTTGAGGCGAACATAAAAGGAAGCAATACTTTTGCCTTATAACATAATGTTATCCACACCCACCCACCCCAAAAAAGTTTAAGCTCACAGAAAGACAGAAGTAGACTACTGAAAACTGCGTCTAGTACACGATCAGACAATCTAAACAGTTCTACGACTATTTTATTTACTGCGAAACAGTCAGCTGCGTAGTCAAACCCCCTAAAAAGTCACTGGACTTCGTTTGTAATGCAAACATGCTATGCATGTTTGACTCTCAATAGATTGTCAAGTACCAAGAAGGTGACGACGGCTTGGCGATATTCGTATTGTATGCTGCCTTGGAAGCATCCCCGGAGGCCACGTATGGGAGAACGATCGAAATTGCTTAACTTCTGTAGAAATTTCTTGCAGCGGGACTCGGAAAAAAGCGTTTGAAAACGGAATGCGGGATGATGCTGACGCGAGCGCCACCGTCGACACATCCATCAATTACCCTCACAAGATAACCCTGCTACTGCCTTATGCTCCCTCTTCCTACTTCCTTTTTGCCTTTTGACTCGTAACGTAGCATAATCTTAACTTATCTTTTGTGATCTTCTTTCCCGACAACTCTTTTCATTTCTTTAAATAACCGTCTTCCAGCATGGCGTTCGAAGTCCAGCCACTGGCTGTTCGTCTAGGTTTTCACATGCATTGTATTTTATTTTCTCGTAGTCGCTCCGTCTCACAGAGCCATTGCTTAAATTTGTTCTTCATGAGGCCACCGTCGCATTTTAAATGAAAATAAGATTAGAGAGTAGGATTGACACTAATAGCGTTTCTAGCTTCCAACACCAGTTGGGCAGCGATTCCGATTAGCACTGACGTTCATGGCATCAGTGTTCCGGATCTTTTCTGTGGGCCGATCTTCGATCACTATCGATCATTAGTCAACTTCAGTCGATCCGATCCGATCAAATTTTTCAAAACTTGAAAATAAATAGATCCGATCAGATCCGACCAGTTTGGGTCAAATATTCGATCAGATCAGATCAAAGATCAGATCATTTTGTTAAATATCAAAATTTTAAAATGATTAAAGAGCTCAAAGTTTTAAGTTATGCCCACGAGGCCTGATTTTGATCGATAAAGATCGGCAAAAAAATAGCTCCGATCCCTGCCATTTTACGGTAACACGCCGATCAGATCAGATCGGATCTTTTTTAAAAGATTTAGAACACTGCATGGCAGACAAATGGATTTGCGAACTGCCAGTGTGCAATGGCATTCGCCTGATTACAATCAGTGCAAAATGTGCTGTACTGGCCAGCTGAAAACCCGATTAATTTGAACTTGAATGGTTTTCTAGTAAATTGTTGCAGCAAAAGATACGAAAAAAATATGTTTTTATAAAACCTTCAAAAAACCTCAAAATTTTAGATTTATAAATAAAATCCTGAAAACCTCTAGTCTGGTTGAAAACCGCTAGAAATGGAAGCCTCTGGTTGTTTTGCCCATCAGCTATACTGTGCTTATTTAAAGGTTCTTTCCTTTAGGCTGTCTGTCAATGTCGCCTTTAAAATTTTTCTAAGCCAAGTCAACCTTTTCTTAGACTGCTAGTTTCACTGCGACGTCCCGTCACGTAGGTCGCTTGACCTTACCTTAAGAAAAATTGGGATTAATTTCAGAATTATGGCGTTGGTTAAATTCAAACAAAGATGTGTCACCAAGATATTCCTTTTAGCAGTGATAATAATCCATTGGTGGGGGCCAAATGTTTCTTTGGGCTTAACTTTGACCCAGAACAATGACACAAACAAAGCAAGCCGTTTGCAGGTAATGGTTTCAACGTTTAACTCAAGTAAGTCCACAACACGCTAAACAAGTGCGTATTTTGCTAGAATTCAGACCGTTGCAGAATACCCGTCTTCCGACTAATGTCCACTGCGGCGAGAAAAGCTTACCAAAAGCTGCCACCACTAAAGTGCCAGAAGCAGAAACCTTTGACCCGTGTTAACGGTACCACTCTCTTCATAGACCCAGACGCCGTGTCTTTATATAGCTCATCGGGAGGGGACGACTTGGAATGCTGTTTTTCATACATCTATCGGAAGGAACAGTCCATCAGATTTTTCAATCGCAATGCAGATAACCAAATCGAGTAAGACTCGAATAACACCCATGTGTCCGTCGAGTTGTTTTTCAAACTATGCAACCTAGTGGTGAAGAGTGTCGAATCCCTCACATTATTTCATGTTAACAGGACTTATTCCAAAGTAGGGTTTCCTGTTGCGCTAATGGAGAAACCGCCATTGTTCCTATCCTTGTTTATGCTTACCATTGTCACTAGGCTTACCGAATCGCTTACTGCCTTACCACCTGGCTTATACTGGTATAGCAAGAGATTTCTGACGATACACACTTTACAGATTTGGCTTCCCTAGTCGCTATCGCTAATCCATCACAATTGCAAATGGCGCTTTTGGGCACTATTAGGGCCATATTGGCGACTCGTTTTTAGAAAAATATTGCTACGCACATGCGTATTGTGCGGATGGCTTGCTACTCCACGGCTGGTTTACATGATTGCTGATACCATAAGTGTGATAGTACAACGTTGATCCACACTAGTTGTAAACATGAACAAGAAGTACGAGCAATGGCGGCTTCCACACTAGCGCACCTACCAACGCAACCTGGAACCAAACTTTGGAATAAGACTTGTTTTCCTTCGCAAAACTTGGCGAAACTAAGAAATTTCTCTGTAGAAGCTTACGGGACTAGCGACAGGTTGGGATATATATTCCTGCCGGTTTCGCTGGATGCTGTTAGTTTTGGAACTAGCTCTAGAATATCGTTTTTTATTTTAGATTTGGGCCGTGCATGCCGTTGGAGACTGCGATGAAGCTCACCACTGATTTCGTGCAAGTGGAGTGCAAGAAGGACGGAAAGAATGTGTATCTGAATGTCCACGCTGTAATCACTCCGCGACCAGCCAAACATACTAGTACCCGTTCTGTTGCAACCGGTTCTAAAGACTTGGAACTACGTCCAAGTGTGATGATCATAGGCGCTGATTCATTGTCTCGGCTGAATTTCCAGCGCCAGCTGCCAAGAACGTTCCGAATGGTAGAGGATTTAGGTTTCATCCAGTACTTCGAATACAACAAAGTGGCCGATAACACTTTCCCTAATCTGATAGCCAGCTTGGCTGGTCGCTTCCCAGACGAATTAAATTGCTGCAAAGGAAAAACAGGGTCCATGGATGACGCACCTCTAATCATCAAAAACTTCCGCCAACAAGGATACGTCACATTCTATGCAGAAGACTCTCCTCAAATGGCAACGTTTTCTTCCCACAGTGCAGGTTTCGTGGTTCCCCCGACGGATTACTACTACAAACCCTTTTCTCAAGCATTCAGGAACATGCCCAAATTTAACGGGTATTGTTTCGGGTTTGAGAACGAAGCAGAACCTTTGTTCGACTACACCTATGAATTTATGTACCATCACCGAAAGCGACCGTACTTTGGGGTTTCATGGGGTTGTCAGCTCACACATAATGTCTTCAACCAAGCACAGTATGGCGACCCGATTTATTATAATTTATTCGAAAAGTTGAACGCGACGCAAATTCTGAACAATACCATCGTCTTTTTCGTCAGTGACCACGGTTTACGGGTTGGCGACTTTCGAAAAACTTACCAAGGAAGATTTGAAGAACGTTTACCTGCATTCTTTGTAAGTTTCCCGCCGTGGTTTAAGAGAAAATTTCCTCAAGCTGTTGCCAACTTCCGGACGAACGCCTACCGGTTAACTTCAAATTTTGACTTTTATCAAACATTGCGCAGTTTGATCAATGTTGGCCAACTAGATGACCACTCGCTTGCGACGATAGATTCCGCAGATGGGCTAAGAGGACAAAGTCTATTTAAAGAGGTTAGCTACACTCGTACGTGCCAGCAAGCGGGAATCAATGATCACTGGTGCACTTGTGTCAGTCGTGAGGCTGCGACGCCCGATGCTTCCGAATCCTGGAAAATTGCTTTCCTTGTACTCAAATACGTAAACAAAAAGATCAGTGCGGTACCTCAGTGTTCCACTTTAGCTCTGCAAGGAATCTCGAATGTGGAACTAGATACTGTGGAAAACGGTCAGGTGATTGATATGCGTTACGTCGTACGCATAGTAACCCGTCCCGGAAATGCGTTGCTCGAAACCACCGTTAGGTATAACCAAACGTTAAAAGAATACAGTATAGTAGACGAAGTAAGTCGCTTGAACTTGTATCGTAATCAAAGTTGGTGTGTTAATGATGCCATCTTCAAACTTATCTGCTATTGCAAAATTCAAAAGCTATAGAAATAGACCTGGTCTTGTTTAATTTGTTAAATTCTTTAACCTTAACTTGTTCGACTATCAGCTGAGTACCACGTTGATAATCAAAACTCTTCTTGTAGATTGTTTTTCCTTGTTTATAAATAGTCAGCACCCAAAACGGCCTTGTTAATAAACTTGAAATTGCAAGCGATCAAGTAAACTTTCTGATATACAATACAATAAAAAACTTGGGACCCTGTTGTTCCTAGTCTAAACTCTGGCACAAGAACAATAAGGTAGAGGAGGGATGGGACAGTTCACACGTAGGACAAACCGGACAAAAATAATTACTAATGAACTACGACAGTTTTGGTTCTGAAAAAAACTGCACACTTAGTGAATAAGACGAAGCTCACGTGGGGAAATTTTTGCCGAAAAATGTTGAACCGTTTTTGAAAAAACTAAATAAAAACTAAATTTTAGGCACTTTCTGTAAGAAAGGGGTCCTGTTCATTTCGTTGTACCACTCATAATATGTATCTAAAAATAAAGTAAAAATTACTTTTATGTAGCTGACAAGTTAAGGAGTCACCCTCCAAATGTTTGCTTTAAAATCGATGTCCTGATTTTGTACGAGATTTTACACTCCAAAGTGATGCTTTAGTACGCTTCGAACAGAGCCATTTTTTCTACAGAAAAAACATGCTGTTGGCAACGCTGCGCACACGCATGCAGCTCACAGCTGACAGCTCGAGTTACAGCCGCGCTCCTAAACGTTGCCTTTTTTGTTGTCAATAATCATTTTGACAAAATCGTGCGTTTCCTTGCACTAATTCGAGCTAGGATGACTCCTATATCGAGAGGGAGTTATAAGTGTAAGATTTCATTTAGATATTTTACGTCTATTATGTAACTTTTTACAAAAGGCAATCGACTAGTTTTCTTATGGCAAAAAACACGGGCAAATCGCACTACACCCAAGTCCAAATTGTATCCCCGGTATCTCGTTTTGGTCAGTCGGAGGTGACTCCAGTTTTCATGGTTATTTGGTCTTATTTTTAGTGTTCTTCAAGCGTATAATACCTCATTTGATAGCCAGGAAACCAGGCCATCTGAAGAGTATAGTTTTAGGCTACAGTTTTGTCTCCACGTGAAGTGAAAAATAAACTAAAGAAAAGTGTCCACATGTACCATCCCTCCTCTAGTACTAAATTTGATGTAAAATTGTACTTTTTGTAGAACGTTATGTCCGCTGCAAAATCCAATTCTGTTATATGTGTATTTTTTGTTACACCTACTGATAAAAAATTCTAGTTTGCAAGTTTTATCGGACACGACATATTAACTGAATTTTACATCCATTTGAAAATGTGGGAAAGGTACTCGGACAGCGAAGTTGTAAAGCCACGTAGGGTGAACGGATTTTGCTGTATGATGAAAGTGCAGAAAAGCAGTCATATTTCTTCAAACATGCAGCCAACATAAAATGAAAGGGAAAGACATAAGTGTGCCTTGGGCAAATCAACTGGATGCGGAGTAGGGCTGGAAACGGTACGATCCGACTCGCTAAGCTTCCAAACCGAGTCGGGAGTCGGTCGTTGCCGAATCAAGTCGAGTCTGCATTGCCAAACCGAGTCGGGAGTCGGTCATTGCCAAACCGAGTCGGGAGTCGGTCGTTGCCCAATCGAGTCGAGTCTGCATTGCCAAACCGAGTCGAAATCGGTCGTTGCCAAGCAGTCGAGTCGAAATCGGTCGTGTTAAACCGAGTCAAATCGTAAGTCAATATATAGGATACATTCGAATTCTAGTGGAGTCTAAACGGAGTCGTGTCAGACCGTAATACCGAGTTGAGCATTAACGAACAAGCCAACGATAGATTCGAACCAAAGATTGCTGAAGAGCGGAGCGAAGGATACAGTTTGATCGTTCTGGTTGATAATTTGGAATGAAACGGAACACTACAAACGTCTGTGTAGAAAGTGCTACGTAGGAATATACATTAGATGCTTGTAAGAGTTAGACCTTTCACTGTATTCTTTCCTTACCCTTGCTTAAAGCGCGGCTTCGCCATTAGGGCTTCTAGTGCTGTGATGTGAAAATGTGACCCCTTACAATAACTTCCTTATTGTCCTGTTTTTACAAGTGTCACGTCATACGTACTGTACCTGACACTAGTTATTCACACTATCCGTGACCCCTAAACTTTGTATAAATGCCCCCCTCTACGCACCATCAATAGCTCAGTCCGGGCTGGTTCTTCCTCTTAGGAGGGTAGGCCTACCTGGGCTTAGTTCGCCTTACTAACAACCCCTTCCCTTCTCTTATGTAGCCCCCCTCTCCGATCTTAATAAACGTAATATTCAATTCGTATCCTCGGCCGTTAAATCGCTACGTTACAGTGCCACGAAGTGTACAATGTACAAATCAACAAGAAATGGAAAGTTATGTACTCGCTTATGCAACAAACGAACAAAAATTAGGTAGTGCCTTTCAAGGAAACTTTGGTTCTTTTGGATCCAATTTATGATGAGATCTCGGAACGGACCTCGCTCGGAATCGAAGGAACCACTCTACTACTGTCGTCCTTTTCCTGGTGTTGGTTGTCTTCTTCGAAAGCTTGATTTTCATGGCTATTATTTGAGAGGACCTTGCCGGGAGCCACTGCGTCCATTTCAATAGCGGTCGTCTCATCTTGAGGCTTCTTTTCAATCGCTGTTGCGTTTTTGCTCGCAGGGCCCGGTACGGCTCGGCCTGATGGGAAACGGTTTTTTAGATATCACTTATTTACCATATGGCTATGAATTCTCACGTGGGTCTGCGAAAGCGAAAACCAGCTTTTCCAGATTCAAGAAGGGTAGCTCAATGCAGGTCGACACGATAAAGGCGAATCCCGTAGAGATGGCCACGTGCGAGATATACGCAAGTGCCTAGAGTAACATTTAATATAACTGTCTCCATGTAGTGACAACGAAAGATTACCATATCCATTGGCGTGTAATAAAAAGAAACTCTGGCCCGTGCATTATATACAGAAATCCAGTGCATGTGGAGCAGATAGGTGGTGTAGGTCAGACGACTTAAAGGAACGAATCCTTCCCATGACAGCAAGCGATCAGCAAAACCTGTAAGTGGCAAATGTAAAGTTTCAATTTAAATTACCCAAAAATATTGTTAGAAATAATAAACAACACTAAGACGAATGAAACAAGAAGCAAAAGTATGACAAGAGTTAAAAAATGTCCTCAAGTACCTCCATAGCCATGCACACAAGCGAAGACAACCCATCCTAGAATAAGCGCCCAGGCAAATCGATGCAACCCTGCATAGGCTACTCGTACCATCAAAGTAACGTGTGGTGTGCGACTCTTGAGTTGATAGTCGTACATGCCGTAGACAATCATTAGACCGAGGGTAATGGAAATAGTCCATCCAGCTATAACTGTCACCTAAAAGCGACATACGGTTGGGAAAATAAACGAAAATGGACTTTTGTTCGTAGAAGCAATTACTGTGTTTATCTTGGGGCGTTTTCCACGGGTGTTATGCAATGCCCATCCAATGAAAATACCCACTAAATAAGGAGAGATACGACACCAAGGCTTCTCGTAATACAGACTGAAAAAATCCCCATTGTTGACGTCGCTAAAAATGTAAAGTGGTTAAAGAATGCAATACGAGGTATTATGGATTCTACTAGCGCAAGTTCATCATGGTAGGTGCCAATTCATTTACACCGACAATGGTCATTGTAGCGACAAGGAAGCCCACGGTGACCAATCCTAGCCAAGCCAAACCTGCTCTCCGCCATCTCCATAAAGGCCAGATAATTAATGGGGTGATGAGGAACATTTGCATATCGTTGGCCATATACCACGTCTGCCCCATACACTATGTTTGAAAAAAAAGGAATTGCCCGTGAAACATAAACACTGAACTTCAATCCCAGAAGTACTCAATTTAGAAAAAAACTTGCGTGTAACTTACACCAGAAGCGGCACCGAAGTTGTTGTAATATAACAGGTGTTTGTACCAAACTTCTTGACAACCTCTGGATTCAGCTACTATGAGGCCCCAGTTTGGTCCTTGCGCCACGTACTTGTACAGAGTAGCAAGGAACGCCAAGATGAACGCATAAACTGGTGTCAACCTAAAAACAAATTGTAGCAAGCAAGTCATTTGCTTTAAGGTCCCAAAATGTATCAATGTACCGAAAGTAGCGATGAACGTAGAACATTACTACATTAAAGCGACCTTTACTGCGGTCCAATTCTCGCAAGAAAATATAGGCTAGGAGTAACCCACTGAGAAAGAAGAACGTGTCTACAGCGACGCTACCGTTGGCAATAACTTGAGCGGCCCACGTGGTTGAACCCTGAAGAAGTTAGGTAATTAGATGTTCAAATATTATTTAGAAATAAGACAAAGTGTTTTGCTTTTACAATGGATTAACTTAAAGCGTATCTGAATCATACTTTGGCAAAATCCCTGGTGTTCGCGTTCGGAAAGTTGGACGTCAGCATGTACAGATGTCCCAAGAAGACCCACAACATTGAAATAAGCCTAATTCCTACGCAAAATAGCTAGATTACAGTTCTAGAAAGGTTAAAGTGGTCTGAATTTCGGGTTACATTAAAGAAAATAATCGCCAAGCTGCATTTTTAATTACACGAATGTAGGGAGTTTTACATATTTGAGTTCCCAAATATTCATAGTTGATGCCTCGGTGGAGGTAAGATGCTTATAATAATAACGTGGGGAACCTTACATGGTCGAGTTCGCAAATAAAGCTAAATAATTTACAAAACTTGGGCGCTGAAGTTGTTATTAAGACTACAGTGCATCGGTGTTATTAGGGATTGCACGGTAATGATTCAGACGATTTCGTACAAATGTCTTTAAAAAAATTCCAAAATCTGGACAGCAAAATTCTGGATCATAATATCTAGTGTACGTCAATCAGTGGCGTAACCAGGATTTCATTTCGGGGGAGGGGGGTTTGGAGTTTCAGGGGGGGGTTATTATGCAATTTTTTGGACACTTGGTCATTCTCCTATCTTCCCCATTATAAAATCAAAATTTCGGGGA
>JAHZNP010001014.1:0-29011 GCA_020615345.1 Triops cancriformis
TTTGTGCATGCGGTAAAGCTAAAAGAAAGGGAAATACAAAACTAGCGGAGTCTTGCAAATGACCCCATCTCTGTGCTTTCCCTTGCATATACACAAAATTGCCTTTTTTAAGCCGGCACATGCGATATTTTGCGAAATCAAGGAAGTTTTAAAATACGCCCTTTTAGAACATACGAAAAAAAGTCAGTTGAGGTTAAAGACTCGTACAAAATGGACAAAAAAAGAACACCGACAAGATTCCTTTTATTGTTGAATTTGTATATAAAGATTATCAATATTGTGATGATTTTCGTGAGAAGTGCGTTGCGACGTGCAAGTTTTGCACAAATCGAACAGATCTTCGTGAAAAGACAGGGATAACTTCCGCTTTTGTCAGGTATGTTAAAAAAGGATAGGAAGGAAATATCGGCTATATCTCGTTTAGGTAACCCGTAGCCTTCAAACAAAAATACTGTAATTGAAAGTTTTATGAAAGTGGCGAATAATCTCCTACGTTTTTAAATATATATCCTAAACTTGTAATCAGTGAAGATTCTGCTGACCATTTTACGTCTGTCTCGAGATCGGGACCTCGAGTCAGATCTCGGTCTCGACCATTCTTGGTGGTCTCGATCTCGTCTCGGTCTCGACAAAATTTGGAAGGTCTCGGTCTCGTCTCGATCTCGAGAAGGTCGGTCTCGACAACAACCCTGTTTGTGACCCGCAGCAAGGCTTTCCCAGTGGCGTGTCCTTAGCATAGGACGGCTTGCTAGGCCTGTTATTTGCCGAGTATTGCACAGTTGGTAAAATCGTCAAGCACAGTCGATAAAATCCAAACCCCCAAAACCGACTGCTTGCGACGCTTCTGAATGTGAAAGAAACGTGACAGCGATCATATAATTGCCGTGTCGTTAGCTTGTGACTTCGGCTGGGGTCATTTTAAAAAGCACTGCACAGTACGCGGAAAAAAGGGGGGAAAATCGGGCACAGCCAAAGTCCTTGTGCTAACGCCACGGCAGTTGTGTGAGCGGTCGCCCACTCAAGTGTCTTCTGAACGTTTGTGACCCACAGCAAGGCTTCCTCCCAGTGGCGTTGGACGTTAGCATTGGGCGGTTTGTTTTGGCCTTTTTTTCTCTTAAAATTCAGAACTGTTCACACACTGAATAGCGGTAGTATTTTCACAAACTGTAAGCATTTGCGGTGCGAAACGTGTGCTGTTTACCTTCAGACGATAAGGGGTTTGATGGGTAACATAAAAGCGAAGCTCCCTTCTTCGCCGTCGGTTTTTATAAATTTCATTCTTTTTCATTGGACACGCCTCAAGTATAATGATCCTGTCACTCGTTTTGGTAGACGTTCAATTTTCTACAGTGAAGTATGTCTGGTGAGCGAGAGCAAAAATATTTCCTATTCAGAGCACAGCCGGACTTCCAAACTGCTAAAAGGGAATCCCTAAAAAGGTTTCGCGTTCTATATTCTACGCTGGTACCTATCCTCCCCACCACCCCTGCCGGAACCAAATCAGATGGTGGTATGCTGGGGATACAAAAGTTTTGACTTGGTTTCACCCTACAGCTACTGACTGCCGTGATCTTTGGAACGAGGGTTTGCATGGCAAGCTATGGCATTTTGTTTCGCCCCCTTTTTTTCCCTTACTCTTTACCTTTCGGCCGCCATACCCCCTGACAACTTCTATGCCCCCTTGCCCTTTTCCGTGCGTATAATAAAATACAGCAGACACTTGGGATTTTTGGCTGAGCATGCAAATTTTGTTCAGCCCAACGAACACGCCTTCCTCCTTCTACGCGTAACAAACGACTTACACGCCGATCCGTTTGGATGACGGTCATCCTTGTGTTGTAGTTTAATACGAGTCCTATGGACGTCAAAATGTGACCCGAAAGAGTCGTCTTTGTTGACCGTTCTTTGAACTGCCTTGTTCGGCTTGCATTTCGCTGACTCCGCTTCATTCTTCTCGGCTGATACCGGCTATCACTTTTCTAGTTGTACGTGTATCGAATGGTAGCGGAAGGTACAATACCCCCGATAGGGAATGCGGGAGGTTCAGCCATTTCCGATTAAAGTAGCAACACAAACTTTCTAATTACCATTTTGTATTGTGTAACAAACTGGATGATATCTACAGTAACGATAACGGTAATGGCAGTGGGGGAAAACGCCCTTTTTTAGGAGGGACACAAGTCAAATAGAAGGAAACAATGCTAAAGAAGAAGTGGAATCCGCAACTTCCGGAATTTACGGGACTCCGTTTTTGCACTTGTGGGGCTTATCGGAAAATGGAAATCTAGCTAAATATGATGGCCCTGGCTTAAACAAAAAAGGGTGGAAAACGGAAAGTTGAATACCTGTCACGTGGACAGATATGAGGGTAAAAGGAATCGTGAATCGTGTCACTACTTATTTCACCGTTTTGGAATTCCGAAGGTGCTGGTAGTTTTGTTACGGTGGACCCAGGAACCACCCAGTTGCTTTGTGAAGCGCGGGCCAAGTTAACCAACCCGGAGCTTTCAGGTGAAAATCTAGTCAGAAGTAGGTAGGACCTTTGTGGTGTCTACGTCAGATCCGGTGGCTACATCCTTCTAGGTTACGGTGGTCGCAATCATACAGCAAGAGCAAACATGACTTCGCCACCTTTCGAAGCCTTGGCGCGCGTCATCCATGAGTCATCCTCGATGGACTTCCAGCTGGCAGGGCATCTTATCATGTTTTTCATGTCCGATGTACGCGAGTATACTACTCGCCAGTATGCAAAAACCGACATCATTTATTTCTGCCGGTGCCTAATCTTTGCCTTTTCTTACTAAACTTTATCACACTTTTTCGTTATATAAAAAGTTCTTCATGCAATATAATGCGAACAAAAAAAATGCAAAAGAGAGCACTAATGACTTTTCCGAACGTTGTTGCTCATCCATCAAAAACGAGTTAGAGAGTCTCTGACAGTCAAAGGATGCTTTTTATCCTGACTTGTAATCATAAACTTGTGTGAAACCCGATTTTTTTTGGCCAGGATTTTACCTTCCGATGGCACTGTGGGACGCGCGCGTTCCCCGACGTTTGCCGCGTTTCGCCCGAGTTCTTCCCTGGCCGTGGACTCCCTTGTTAGTCGTTGGCGTGGCTTTACTGAGTGAGGTTGTCTTGCAGGGTCTGACCCTCGACAGCCATCCGCTGTTACATAGCGATTTTTGTGAACTTCGGTAAGCAGCTGTTCCAAGTGTTTTCTGCATAGCCCTTAAAACCGCGGATTTATTTACGGATACATATTACTCAGAAATTTCATATTTACGGTAAGCCTTATTAAATAACTGTGCCTTTCTTTAACCATTTTCAAATAATTTCTCCTGAGCCATTTCACCATAAGTCTCCGGTGAAAAGGGGAAAAGTATAAGAATAAAACTTTTAAAAAAGAAAGCACAAGGAAACGGGGTCTCGAAGATGTTGGGAATCGGGTTTAGTTGTTTCTCCAGGAATTCCATCCACATAGTTTCCCATGGAACGTAACTAAACGTGTTACTTTATGTCCTACATTTTCCATTGTGTACTTTTGCACGCTCTAGCTGTAATTTCCTGTCGTGACGTGTTGTCTCAGGTATGTCACTTTATCAGGAGTTTGGTAACAGTTCTGGGGAACGCAATCCACACCGAAAAGTTAAAAGCAAAGCCATTCTTACACAAGTCGCCATCCAGACTCAAACAAGGGGCTTGGGGTGGGAGGCCAAGCTAGATAAGAACGCCGAGTCAACTCCGAAGTCGGAAAAGGTGTAGCATACTGTCTTTCCCACTCCCAGCCGCCTTCCTTGGAGTTCTCTGTGCAGGTAAAAAGAGGTGGCTTGATTCCCCCAAGTGAGAAGGAGTCAAAGTGCCACAGGTAAGAACGAGGGACAGAAAAGTAGAAAAGAAAATTAGAAGAAAAGTTGCGGTGGGAGATGGAACTGGACGAAAAGGAAGGGAAAAGGGGCCACAAAAGCGAAAAGGGGCAAGCAACGGGACTGGCCGCTTGTTTCCCAAGCCTCCCTCCTATACCTCCCAACAGGTTGTTGTCCGCCATGTTTGAAGCGTTCCGGTCCGGTTTCAAGCATTTCAAGGTTTAGGGGTTTTTGCAGTCCCCAGCCAGAGCAAATGACCAAAGCCAACGCCGCTTTTTGCATGCTTTACCTAAACACAGACCGCGGAATCGGAAAGAGATCGAAATTTGGCAGTGTTTTACTGCATTTGACTACTTTACTTGCTATGGCGCTATATAGTACTTTACAGTCTCAACTTTACAATTGTCTGAGAAAATGCGCGAACCATATTTCTAAAGATTGTATGCTTTTTTCCCTTTTTAGAATGACACGGACGGGATGGATGTGCTAAAGGGTACTTCTACTCTTGCAATGGTGTGAAGTAGTGCTAGAGCGTGATTCATCGGGACAAAAACACTACAAGAACGTGAATTCGGGATTTTGATAACGCCACAACGCCCCCTTCATTTTGTGCACTACGGGAAATACATTTCCCTGTATCTTGGATTATTGTTACCCAAAGCAAACATTGTTCAACATGCAACGAAGGATTAATTTTCTCCTGGTCCTTTTCATTCTGGTAATCCTGTGGTGTCCGCAGCTGCAAGGTAAGAGAGATTTGTTAAGACATGCTATTCTCCTATCATTTTTAGACCGCTTTTGAAAGGGGTGAAGGATGGGGGAGGGGGAGAAAGAGATCTCAGGTCGCGTATGTCAAAATTGACCCCATTAGTTCTCCTTTTGCCAGCTGGAAAGAGGACTTGACTTGTGACTGTTTTTAGCTTAATGACGCCCATATGTCACCGCTAAAGATGCAGAGAACTTAATTATTCTTTTCGGGGAGCCTAATGAAATTTGTCGTCGCTCTGTGTAGCTTGGAAAAGCCATACTCCAGAGGGCTGTTTGGCCCTAAAAAACTTGCTTTTTGAGTGCGCTTTTTGCATTACAGGACGCCTTTTATAGCACCTTTAAAAGTTTACTTTTCTTATAAACTTTGCCCTGTTTTCCTCTTTCTTCGCTCTTACTATTATTGTTGCAACCCAACCTCTTCTGCGCTCGACCTCTAGCACTGCAGGTGCTTAAGACACTTTTTTATCTACTGCCCCACAAAGAGGTTAGGCTTGTGAGTACCACTCATTCCTAATCAACTTTCCAGAGTCGAGCTATCGGCCTAGACCGTGTCATTAGAAGCCATAGCAAGTTGGCGTTCATAACGCTCAGTCTTTTGTTATAGTTTGGGTGAGATGAAGAGCGCTATAAGTTAATGAAAAGCCAGGGAAAAAAGTCTGCGAAGAAAGAGCATGGCTAAGTGTGCTTAAGAGGAAAGAATGCGGTGGGATTTTGAAGGGAAGGAATGGTTGCAAGGGAGGCGGTACGACAGGAGACATCTTTTCATTGCTGGTGAATACGGGCTAATCTCAATGTCTTGTCGCGAGGTGGACAGTTTGACTGGTCTTTGTGTCATAGGAGATTTAACTTGACGCAAGTAGTCCAGGCAAGATGCTTAAAAGATAATTCTGCCCTGGCCATGGCTTTCAATTGCTGACCGTAATTTACCTACGATAACAATAATGGAAGAAGCGCTATTGTGACGCAGTAGCCCAGGGTTTACTCTTCGTTGGGGGGAACGCCACTCGGTTTTCAAAGGATGTTACCGCAGCGTAACAATTGAAGTAGTCTTGTTCCGTGCAATGAAGCCAGCTATGGGAAATCTATTGTAATTGCCCATCTAGTCTCCTCCTTGAGGGGAAAGCTGAGTGGAGTAGCAACAATAGCGCCGAAGCGACTGCTCAATGGCGCAGTTTTGGAGTGCGGTAATGAAGCGTGGCCGTGTTAGGGAACACTTGCGATACGGTTGTAGCTGGTAGGTAAACTGTGAAGTAAGAAGAGCTTTTGTAGAGGCTCTTGGAAATTTTTGAAGTCTTCCAAGTCTTGCGTAGGATTTTGAAGCACCTGTGCATTAAAGCGTTATGTGATGGATTGCAGGATATGCACCGGAAACTGACATCCGTGGTTGGGTCGTCAGGCATGGCTGGGCACCTTGTCAGTTTGGTGAAAAAGTAAGACGAAAATCCTTGCAATACAAGTAAGTTGGAAACGCTGGGAATTTTTTTTTTCACCCCTGTGAAAAGTGTCATTCCACTCTTGACACTTTCCGAACAGAACTTCGAGAGCAAAAGGCTCATTTGAAAAGTTCAAGCGCACCATGCCTCTGAATTACAACTGTAGTCAAAACTTGATACTCAACTGCAGCCCCCCCCCCCAACTTGGAAATTGTCGCGATGGCGATCAAGCTCGGGTATTACTCCAACTTTTGATTTCTTTGTTGAGCAGTTGCGATAGTTGAAGAACCAGCAGCAGTGAGGCCAATAGTCTTCGCCAATGGGCAATAGTCCTTGGGCTTTATGTAGTGGGTGTGGGGAAGGTATGGTCCGTAAGCATGGGCATCTCGTGCTAACGGACAACAGCTGAAGGTCGTTTTTAGCTGAACGCTTGTATTGCGGTGGCATTGTATGGTTTCACTTAGCAGTAATGAGTAGGGACAAGAATGACTTGGGCATGGTTCAAGGGAGGCTTTTTAGTGTGGAATTCCTCAGCTTGCCAGAACAAGGCTTGTCAGGGGAGTTTTAAGGAACACGGGAGCATAAATACGGGTTTTCAAAGATGCTGCGGTGATTGGGTTGAGTGCCGAGTTGAAAAGCATTGTAAACGCCGGGGAGTGAACGCGGGGTGGAAGGCATATTTTGGCGAGAAAGAGGTGGTGAGGTGTGAAATGCGCTATCGCTTTGACATGTCACCCAGCTGTCAGCAAGTGTGGCACTTAAAAACGCCATTGACATCCGAATAAGAACCTCGATGCTGCCGCCCGAAGCCGTAATTTGGACGCTAGTTCAGAGTTCCCCAATCACTTCCTATTTACGTTCAAGTTCGGCTTGATAACATAATTCCCATGCTGTAAAAAAAAGTTTTTTGTGTGATTTTTTTTAAAGGAGTATAGAAAAGCTTCTTTTGGGGTACTATTCAAAGCGTGCGGCGAGAGTATTCAATGAAAAGGTAGTAAGGGCCAAGCTTGGCGGTGAATTTAAAAGGATTCCTAGTGCGATGCCATTCAAACAATAAGGTATCAGTATTAAGTATGGAGATGGGCAACGTCGTGGAAAATCAGACCGACGATGAGGTGAACCTTTTCTCTGCATCCTTGCCTTCAAGAAAACCTGGAATCTTTAGTGCAAGTTCTTAAGGAGCCCCAGAAGAAAAGCTGAGGGCCTGGTGGGCTGATTAGATCATTCTTTTGGCGGAGGATGGCAACAATACGTGTTTGTCTTCTCGAAGAACGACAGCCGCAGGGAATTTGGGTTGAAAACATGTACGGAGTACTTTACGATGCAAAGGGACATGCCACATAGGCTTGTCCCCTTGACTTAGGGGACCGGTGCATATGTGGAAGTAACATTGCTCAGAGGGAAGTAAAAAGATAAGGAACGGGTCAAATTTTCCGCGTTTCCTTGCTGAAATAGCATTCTTGCCACATCGTATCGTTGGAAGTTTTTATGAGCTCGGCTCAGCAAAAACACATGTGTGAAGAAACTAAATGTGGAGGACTTTTCACCCCTCACTCACGCCACTTTTTCGTGTATGAAGGTCTGACTTGGCGTTTGTAAGAGTTTCACTTTGTTTAGTGTAATCCTAAGCTCATTTTATTACCGCGGGGTATAATAAGGGCATGATATAAGGTGACGTGTCAGTAAGGGAATGTCATTACATGCAGAAAAGGTAGTAAATCATGACAAGAGGCAAGAGGGGGAGGCTGACGTATAGGGCCCTTTCAACGTGTCAATTGGGGGTCGTCTGGTGAGGCTGAAAGAGGCGTTGGGATTTCGGGAAAAAATTTTCTTGCTGCTCGAGTATTTATACAGATGACAGACGATAGTGATAGCCCAAGTGCGAGAGAAGCCTGGCATTGCATGGAAATGGTGGCAAAGCGGGCTGTCTTCGCCATGACTTTGGCGCCCTGTTAATGTCAACGTAAGTTGTACCGTACGGGGGAAAAAAAAGGAAAAACTTGGTTAGAACGGGTCATATAACATGAGTACTGGTTTCCTTCCTGGGTAGTGGCCGTAAGCTGCCGCATAGTATTTCCGAAGCACGATTTTTTGGTGGAGAAACCACTTCCGGTGAGTCATAGGAGGCTAATGTTTTTGGAGGAAGAAAGGTAAGACATCCGTGGACTAGAAAATTAGACAAATGGTAAATGCGCGCGTGCAAGTGTGTGAAACTTAGACAGTTAAGTGTTACCATTTTTTTTAGAAAAAAGAAAAGTATTGTTTGATTTGGCGTGGGCGGAAAGAATCGTGGCCAGTGTGGGAGATATGAAATAGTTGTTGGCAGTTGGAGCGACCTTCGGACGCCTTTCGAAGTTTGCAAGTTGGCCTGCATTTATCAGAGGAGTGCAACAGCGTGACTGAACATATACAAGCACAGGATCTGGATCAAGTGACCTTTGACACTGTTTAGGTCCTGGAGTAACAGGCCTTCTCTTGTCTCAACGATCGCTTACGTCGGAAGTCTGTTCCGTATCTCCGATTCGTAATCGTGTCACTTTTTTGGGGGGTCGGAATTCCTATGGCTGAAGGATCCTCGTCGTAGTCACTATAAATCTTCGCTGCAATTAGTCGAGGAAATTACAGAGTATTGCCTTACAGCAGGCGACATGCATGCGGACATGGAAAAGTTGCTGCGGAGCTTTTTAGTTTTACTGGCGTAGGAGAAGATAAGTTATGGCCCACGACGTAATTTTTGACCCCAACAGACGTCGCTATTGAGTCGATTTCAGTTCTAGAGGGCGTGGTACGCGATGAATATTGTTATCTTTTTTGGCCATAGAAGCGTGATAGGAAATTGTATTATGGGAAGCTCGGATCCTTTGTTGTGATAAGAGGTAAACGATTGAATTCAAATTAAAGCCCGCGCGCCTGATAGCATTGAAAAGGCCAGGTTGTCTTTCCGTTACGGTAACTGGTTTCGACCTTTGGATACTCACGTAGACCACCCGTGATTGGGTATTTAAAATTAAAGATGATGCGTTTCAGGAACTTGATTAGCTACGAAGAATTAATTGTATTGTTCTGTTGATTTGTTTTTATTGCCTTTGATTAAGTATTGGAAATTCCAGATGTCAGATACTAAGTCGTGTAACGAGTTTTTGCTAATTTCTTCCTTGGGAGAATAATTAGAAGTTCTGCGAGTCTCGGAGTCTTATAAAGTTAAATTGGCGAAATATCGGGCAAAGTCGCTTTACTGTTTTTCTAAGTGACATGCAACTCATTGAAATACCTTTCAATATTACGGCGAATTCGCTGACGACAACATAATTAAATTTACCTTCTGTGGCTTTCATTGTACTGCAACGGGTTTGGAATTGTCGAGTCACGTGACGTGGAACGCTCGTTGGGCTGGGTGGAAACTCCTCCAGAGGTGCGTCCCATGTATTCCTATCTGAACTAACGAGTCGTTTCTCAGATACTCCATCTTCTTGGGCGCTTAATGTAAAACTCGTTACTTTTAAAGAGCACTTATGAGAGTCATACTAAAAGCTAATGCACGGTCCATTTAGGAAGGCTAAGATATCGAGATTACCTGGATGATGGATGAATCCCCGTTGTAGCTTGAAACTGGGAGAATCCTTGTCGTTCAATTTCCAAGTCTTGTTTCTCTTTTTTACCCCTTGAAACGGAACCCTGTAGGGGCCAATCATGCGAACTCACCTGTCCTCATGAATACACGTTTCCTTGTTATTTTCCCCTTTTTGTGCCCCTCATTTGCTTTTCATTTCCATTTTTCCTTTTCTCTCCCTCTCTGACTCTCAGCATACGGCCCCTATCTCATAGCTCCTCTGCACTGTACCTGTTGGGGGGCAGAAAAATTCCCAGCTTATGTATGTGAATGCGATGCGAGAAAGACGCGCGAGTCGTATCTAGCCCAGTCCATCTAATGGGAAAACGCAACAGGTTTCCCTGGTTTCTGCGCTCACTGCCAGGGCTTCCTGCGCGTCCCAAGTTTGTCAGAAAAACGAGGCATACATCTCTGTTCTGTTTCTCGAATATCAGATAAACCCGCATGATTGTCGCACGCTGAGGGTTTTAGGTTCCCTCGCAAGTCCGAATGCGAGACGGCCAAGCGCTAAGAATGCTGGCAGAGCCTCTTTTCTGTCTCTGTTACAAAGTCAGGGGAACGCAATGCCTTCGTTCGACGCCAAGCTCAAGGATCTGAGCGGAAGAAAAGCCGTTGGAAGGAGTCGTGAAAACCGGTTCCTGGAGACTCAATTCAAAAACTTTCCGAAGGTTTGGAAGTCCAGTCTAGCCAGTTTTTCCCCGAGACCTTTTGGGGCTTGACTTGGAAGCACACGGTTTTTCTTAGGTAGATCCATTCTGCAGATGACGGGATCAAGGGTCTTTTTAACACTTTTTTACCTTCGAGTATTTTTGTGGGGCAAGGGATGTGTAATTGGCTGGATGTAAGGTTGGACGAAGGTTTCTTCTGATGAAAATCTCCGGAGTAAGATTGGCGAACGAGTGAGAAAAAAAGGAGTAATTAGGAAGACAGAATGGACAAGACCACTTTTTTGGCTGTTTCTTGTCCTATGCGCTGGGGGATTACGGACAAAGAGATTGCTTTACCGTCCGCGGTATAGATGATAATTGCTTTTCTTGTCCGTTTCACGGGTGTTAGGGAGCTTCTTTTGGTGTAGTTCATGGACGCTTGATTTTTGACGAACTGTGCTGAAGCCAGACAAGAACGCTTTAGGCCTTTTTTGGGTGCTACACCAATTTGAAGTTGAGAGACTACGCCATAAGGCAAACGATTAGTATCCCAACGCTTGGATTGGCTAGTTGACGGGCGCCGCAAGCAAGGCAAGACTTTTTGGCTGGATTCAAATTAAACCCTACGAAACGCTCGCTCCCCTCCCGTTTTTTCCAATTTTAGAATTATTTGTAACCGAAAATGCGTCATTTCTGACCGTTTACAGTCGCGAAGAGAACTTGGAACGCAATGAACTCGGTTTAAGGGTTCCTTTCTGTCGATTTTTGTTTAAAGTTTCTCGTAGCCAGTGTGCTGAAATAGAGCACTTGAAAATGCTTTGGGTCGTTTTGATTTCCATTTTCGCGCAATACGATAGCTTAGTTTATGCATTCTTAATCTTTTTTTAAATGTGATGGCCAGCTTGGAATCGGAATCCTAACCCGGAGGAGTTTTTCTCAGTCAGCATTCTTAATTAGCTGGCTGGCTGGCCCGACGAAGGGAACGAAAGAAGTAGGAAAGGAGGAGAAGGTTTGGGTGTAAATTGAAGAAGAAAAACCGTTGTGAAAAGAAATCCTTTCAACCTTGACTTGCCTGTTTAAAAGGGAAAAAAAGATGGACGTTGAACATGGGGCATTAGCAAAGTCAAGAAGCGAAGATATATAGGCAAAAGAGCCATGTCATGAAGTACTCTATACTTCATTCCTTCTTAATACAGTACAGGAGGTTTGTTGAAATAAACACTTTGTCATGATTGTTCATGGGAGTGGGTGCAACCAAGCTGGACAATCTCCGTTGAACTTTACGATAACTTTTTGCGTTCCCCCCGAAAGCTTGGTGATAAGATATCGCGTCAATAAACAGTCCTATTTTCGTGGAGGAGGGTTTAACTGGAAGAGTGTTGTTGCTTATAAAGGAAGTCAACAATTTCCATGGCGGAGAACACTTCAGCATGAAATACCGTGAATCACACCGGAAAGTGCGTCAAACGATTCATGAATGTTAGCAACAGAACTATAAAACTCATTGTTGGCCAAGCCAAAAAAGAACAGTCAGGGCGTTGAGGGAGGAGTAGGAACGTGATTTTCGAGGATTTGATCGCGTTAAACAGGTCAGGGGAGGGGGAGTGTATAAGTAGCGAACTTTTGTGACTCTAGGAGCTTTATGTTTTACAGCCAACAAACCGAGGAAGGGAATCTGACTTTGCAGCGATAGGAAACTCATGTTGCTCGCCACGTCCGCACCATTAGGTTGTAAAAAGTTGGCGCCTGACCCCAAACAAAAGCCACTTCTGCTCGGCTCCCACACTCCGGATTCACGTTTTCCAGAGCTAAAATCGTATCAGTGGTCTCAAGTCCCGTGTATTTCCCCGAGAAGCTTTTCGGGAAGATCGTCAAGAAGGCCCAGTTTTGTCCATTGGGGGGTAACTTATAAACAAAAAAAGCTGGTTGGCGTCTCTTGGTTCTCCGTCAAGCATCCGTATGCTCGAGTTTGTCTTGGAACAGAATTCTTAAGACATAAACATGAGCTGCGAGGCTAATTGGAAGACAAGGCTATCGCATTACGCGTCACACGTGGTTTAGCTGGTATTGCGTGTGAAAAAACGTCGTATAGCTTCATTAACTCTCATCCGTATTTCGTGGAGACCGTCTCTTGTCACGTTGCTATGCGAAATGCACCGTCGCAGCACACGTTGCGTAGGTCCCGCTGCTTTTGTCTTTCTCCTGTGTTCGGCAAACGTTAAGGAGATTCGGCAGTACTATAACGTACGACAGTCGAGGGATCGCGTAATGTTTTCCCAACGGTCAGATAAGTTACTATGGCTACTTCTAATCAAGCAAAGATATCACTCTAACGAGATAAAACGAGGGATCCAGCGTAAGCTGAGACGGGGAAAAACGTCCGGACGAGTCAGGGCCCGCCATCTGTTACAGCCTTGGGAGTACCAAAGTGCTCGATTTAATGAGAAAATTTGTAAAATTGGAAAAAGGACATCATTTGTCTTCCACCCCCTTTTACCCCTTATCTGCGAGGCTTGAATCTCGCAGATTAAATGTGAGATGCTACCTGCAAAAAGCTGAAGAGTTTGTGGGTGGGGGGTTTCCTGGCCATAATAATGGTCGCTTTTCCCTGTTCGTTCTCGTGCATTTTCCGGGGGGGGGGGGAATAGTCTCTGTGCCATCCTTTGGGTCCCATCCCTCGTAAGTTTTGTATTCCAGCATGACAAAGCGTTGGAAAGGCATCCGGAGCGAGGAACGTTGCTAATACGGAAACCATCATCACGAAAACTTTCGTGCCATTTATCTGATGGCTTGATTCAACCTTTGGCAGAAAGCTTTTACCTTCAACTCCCTCCTTGGTGTTCGTATTATGCCTCGTCAGGCCGATAGAAGGAAGAATGAGGCAAGTCAAGCCGTGTTTTACACACTGTCAAGTCTGATAATGAGCAGTTGAAAAGACCATGAAAGAAGACAGGGGCAGGGGAGCGGGGAAGCGTCGTCTTTTGAGTGTGTCGAATAGTAATCAGGGAGTTTGGATGGTGCGATTGGAAATGGTTCATTTTCTTTCAATAAGCGTTTTTGGCTGGTGTATTTAACGGCGTTTTCTTTTTCTTTTTTTCTTCCAGGTGTGCGACAGCCCCGTCATCGATCACACGTAGCAAGCCATTTAGACCCAGTTCGCTTCCTGCTTGAGAAAGAAGCTCAAGAATACAATGAAGCCGAAGCTGAAGCTTACGTTTTAAGTCGATCCGGACGTCAGGTATCCCGGAGCCCGGGTAATCGTTTAAGCACTCGAGTCGCTTCTCTCGATGGTTTTGCAACGCGCGATCCCAGCCAAGAATTGGAACAACGATCTTCACAGGTTGGATCACAGTTTTTTCTCCCCTTTTTCTATCATTTGTGCCTTTCGTGTGTAGTAATTTTTGAAGGGCGGAAAAGGTGGCTAAATAAGGGCTTTGAATGCATGAAAGACGGGGGACAGAACATATTCTTTGAGAGATCCGTAGATCCATATGGCACGCGGAGGAGTTGAGCTTTTCAGCTGCATGCGGACAAGACAAGCTGAAATCCGAGCTTCGCCCACTTTGTTGTCTCCCTTTCCTCCCTGCCTTTTTGCTTATTCTTTGCATTGGCTGGTATATACGGACACACACAAACACTTGGGGAAAACCCAAAGGGCTTCCTTTTAGCCTCAGGCGACACTGCTAACCTATTAATGAGCTTATATTTTGTCGAACCCGTTTAATGATTTTTGTGGAGCGTTCTCACGAAGTTCGTGAAAGTATCGAATGTCGCTTATTTTCTCGTCTCTTTTTAGGATCCCAAGCGAAACGGACCCAAAGTGAGAGATTTTCAAAAGCAGAACGTATACCGGCCACAATTCGTGGACTGCGCCCCAGCATCTGTTTCTGAGGGTGATGGACCGGGAGCTTTCGTCGCAAGAGTAAGTATTGCGTCATTGATGTGTCCTAGTAATAGCTAATAGAATCTACGCTGCTTGTAAAAGGCTTTGATGGAAGGGTGGGTACATTTTAAGTGAAAGGAAATGAACAAATGTTTAGGCAAGTCTTAATATTGCTGGTATTTTACCATCAACATTACGACTTGACTGGAGATTCCTTTTGGGATATTGTGCAGAATCGTGTAGGGAGTAGTGTTTTTATTCACAAATATGTTTAGGTTCGTGCTACGGATGACGATACGGGGCCGGCTGGGGAAATTTCGTATACGTTGATTTCTGCTGGTGCTTCCCCGCCTTTCCAAGTGAACGAAACGACTGGCGTTGTGACAACGAACAAGGTAGTCACTTTAGCCAGTTTTGAAATAATATTCGATTCTTTTTTTAAAAAAATGAGAAAATAGTGTTAACGTTTTCCCAATTTGTGTGCGTTGCGTTAGTGGTTTGATCGTGATGAGCCCGCGCGAGAAAAAATCGCCTCCGTGACGATCAAAGCTACGGACCATGGTACACCGTCGTTGGAAGCTATTTGCACCTTTTCGGTCAACATTACTGACGTGAACGACAACAGCCCCATTTTCGACAAAGTGGTACGTTTACAATAACAATTTTTCGAACCGTTTGTCAGGCGGCCTTTCCTTGTCATTCAACGAGGAAAAGCCCAGCTCCTCGAAGATTGACATTTCATTTCCGTTTGGTTCCCCCCCCCCCCCCCTTTGCCTGCCTCTAGTCTTATGACGAATCAGTGCCTTTGGATACACCCGTCGGTCGTCAGGTAATGCGAATTGCAGCCACGGACATTGATTTTGGCGAAAACGCGACGGTGACATACAGTTTGCAACCTGAAAAGTCCCTGGACTCGGGCTATTTTGCTATAAATAACGTTTCCGGCATTATTTCCCTTAACCGAACTTTGACGGTAAGTCGCAAAATTTTACACTATACAAGCAAACGACAGCACGGCAAGTTTGGCAGAAGGAAGTTATAAAATTATTTATTTTTCTACGATGGTGGGGTGAAATGCAGCAAGGGGAAAACTATCCTTTCCGGCTCAAAGGCATAGCCCGGGATGGCGGCAATCCTCCGCGAAGCAGTACAGTCGAAATCACGATTATTGTCGCCTCGTCGAAAAATCGTCCTCCGGAATTCGTTAGCATACCCCCCGCAGCTCTCCAAATCCCGGAGAACTACAATGATTTCAAAGCGGCTCTGGTTACTTTGGAAGCCCGATCCAAGTTGGATGACTCGAGCGAACTTTTCTTTGAACTTGTCAACGGCCAAACGCAACAAACGAACGTAGACGGAACTTTTACCATCCTGGAACGTGGTAACTTTGTCGAAATCAAGTTGGCCAAGCCTTTGGATTACGAAACGGTCCAGGAATATACGTTGACCGTTCGCGTAAAGGTCAGTTTATTGTACTTATTTATAAAAAAAATGAAGTCGAATTTCGTGGTGATTGTTTAATTGTTTAATAGCACTCAGTCTCTTTAAGAATGAGTGCTATAAAAGAGTAATGTGAAGAACAAGTATTCAGTTGTCTGTTTCGATCTGTAGAACACTGGTGGAGGAGCAGCCGAAACTGTTGTCAATTTCGTAGTCACCGACGTCAACGACAATCAGCCCGTGTTTATTCCTGTGGATCGAGCATCGGTAATGGAAAACTCGAGTCCGAATACTTTTGTTGTGAAAATCCAAGCGACGGATAAAGACGGCACGTCACCCAACAATTTAGTAAAATACCGGCTGGCCAATTTCCAAGATTTATTCCGAATCGATGCCAATACTGGTGAAATCTTCACTTTACAAAGTTTGGACCGAGAAGCACAAAAGTCGTATGGCTTGAACGTTGTGGCGTTTGACGGGGCGCCTTCTGCGTTGACTAATGACGACAAACCAAACGAATGTAAATTTTGTTTAAATGGTATGTCTGCTTAGGACTGTTGAGTAACGAATGGTTGTTTTGTCGTTTAGCTGCCAAGAAAGTGTTCATAGAAGTAGGAGACGCCAATGACAACGCACCGTATTTCCCCAGAAACGATTATACAGCAAATGTGAAGGAAAACGCTGACGTGCGTGAACAGGTTATTTACGTGACAGCTTTGGATAATGACACAGGTAGCGTATCAAAGTAAACTACTGACACTTTTTCATGTTATAAACCGCGGATTGTTTTGCTTTATGCAGATTACAGTATCACCTACTCGATTACGGATGGCAACTTGGGCAATGCTTTTGACATAGAAAGCCAAACCGGTTTAATTAGAGTCAACGCTGCTTTGGACTACGAAAAAGTGAAACAGGTAAGCTTTGATTTATGCGACAAAAAGCGATTTAATAAATTATATTTCGTTCTATACCGTTTTTTGTGTATGTTAATTCCTTTCTTTGCTTTTGCAACCACGTCATAACATTTTGTTTATGTGTTTTGTAGTACGATCTGACTGTTAAAGCTTCTGATGGAGCGAATCCTGACACCAAGACTACCGTACACATTAATGTGGAAAACGTGAATAATAAACCGCCAAAATTCAAAGTGTCGCCTTTAAAAATCAAGAATATTCAAGAAGAAAAAGTTCCGGAAGGACCAATTGCCACGATCGAGGCAGAAGATCCGGATTTTGATCCCACAAGTGGTGTTCCCTCGTTTATCAATTTCTTCCTGGTTGATAGTCAAGCTTCCAGATCCTTCCGCATTGATAGCAAAACAGGCGAGCTGTTTATTGTTAAGGTACCATAAAATTGTTTTGTTTCTGCTTATTCTTGTTGAAGTTCGTGTTCTATTCTAATGTCTGTGCTCCGCCCAACAGCCTTTAGACCGAGATGGACCTAACGGATATTCGCCGTGGAACATTTTCGTTACAGCAGTGGATAGGTTGGGCGACGATCCCAAAACGATGGAAAGCACGCTTGAAGTGTCGGTAGAACTCGATGATATCAACGACAACGCGCCATTCCTCAACATGGTAAGGAGAACCATACTTCCCCTCTCGTTTTGTCTCTCTACGAGTCAACTCAGGTTGTTTACCTTATTCTGAATTGTTTCGTTGCGTAGGGACCGGTGGTCTGGAGAGAGGAACAAGGAGCTGGACGCGTTATTCAGCTCAAGATTGAAGACTACGATGGGCCGAACAATAGTGGACCATTTAAGGCATCAATCGACGCTTCTGCTGACGATGACATCGTACGGTTGTTTCGACTTACCCTTGACAACGAGAGATACTTTTTAGATGTGACGGGTCCGTTAGACCGAGAGAAGCGCAAAGAGTACTTGATTCCGGTCTTGTTGGAAGATGCCGGCAACCCTAAGCAGAAGGGCGTCTCCATTCTAACCGTCATTGTGGGCGATATCAACGATAATCCGATGACCGACGGCGCGAGTGCCATTTCCGTGTTTAACTACAAGGGCAGCTTGCCGACCATGGTCATTGGACGCGTTTATGTGACCGATTTGGATGACTGGGATTTGCCTGATAAAGATTTCAGTCTGATGGAACCACTCAGTCCCTCCTTCACCATTTCTCCTGATGGCAATATTACGATTCAGGTGGGTACACCAGAAGGGGTTTACACCTTGAGAGCAGCTGCGCACGACCGTGTCCGCAATGAAGATGCGGTTGGCACAGTCACTGTGACCGTGAAAGAGATTCCGGAAGAGGCTGTAATCAAATCTGGCTCCATGCGCTTGCAAGATATCACCCAAGAAGAGTTTTTGTCTCCTGTTAATGGCGTAAGTGCTCTTGTCATCCTCGCATGCCAACATTGTATCCAATCTTGACTAAAATATCCTGTTATAGGTGAGCAAGAAAGACAAGCTACGAAGCAAGATTGCGAGCATCTTTGGAATCCCCGAAAAGAATGTAGATTTGTTTACCATTGTTCCCAGGAAAATGGGTAATGACAGTTTTATCGACGTGCGTTACTCTGCCCATGGATCGCCGTATTATGCAGCCGAGAAAATTAACAATAAAATGTCAGAACACACAGAAGAGGTAAAAGCTTGTTTGTTGTGTGGCTGGTACCTGGGTGTAGTACCTCCAATCTAGCCATTTTCCTAAACTTTGATCCTTATTTTGAAATCTGTAGTTTGCCGCATTGTTGGGAGCAAGGGTTGAGATGATTGGAGTCGACGAATGCTTATATGAGCATATGGCTTGTGATGGCAGTTGTTCCAACACATTAAGCATCGAGGACAAGCCCTACACGATTTTCACCAACACATCGTCCTTCGTGGGAGTGGACGCTCGTGCCAAAGCCGAGTGTGTTTGCCTGGCCGAGTCTGATAACGTTGCCCTTTCTTGCACAGACGGGACGTTCTGTCTGAACGGAGGAACGTGTGTTTCGTCTGCTACGGGCCCGAAGTGCAATTGCTTGGAAGGATTTGAAGGACCCAGATGTCAAGGCTTAGATGCGGCGTTCTCAGGAAAAAGCTGGGCGTTGTACGAGCCATTAGCAGCTTGCAGCGAAGGCAATTTGAGACTTAAGTTAAGACCTGCCGCGCCAGATGGTCTCGTTTTGTACGCCGGACCCTCGGCTGCACCTCCCCATAATAAAGTGACAGGTAAACTTGACTTGGAAGGAAAACAAAGTCAAAAGAGACGGGGCGAGATTTCATTTTCTGGCTTTTCTTGCAGATTTCCTGGCGGTGGAACTTGTAAACGGATTACCTCAAGCGTACATTAATTTGGGGTCGGGTACCCAGGTTTTGAAGTTTATAACCGATCAGAAGCTGTTAATGGATGAGAAGGAACATTCCATCCATATCCATTGGGACGCGAGGGTAGGATTGAAGTGTTTTGTGTTCGCTCAGTCAATTTCACGTATTGCTTTATGTTAGGAATTGTTTATGAGCCTGGACGATTGTACGGATAAGAACTCTTGCTTCACACGAAACCTTCCGGTTGGACCTAACGAGTTTTTAAACGTTAATGGTCCTTTACATCTTGGTGGCACGCCTACGAATCTCAGACAGGTGCAAATGGCCCTGGGATGGACGGAAGTGCCGACTAGCAATGGATATGCCGGCTGTATCAGCAATGTGACATTCAACGGAAAAGTCTATGACGTCAGTCGACCCGCTACCTTCCAAAACACAAGCTACACATGCGACGGCGTGATTGTGGGACCATCCGTTGGCGCTGCATCTGGCACTGAACTTCTCATTGCCTTAATCGTTCTGCTACTTATACTTCTTGGTAAGATTTTCTAGTAAAACTTTGTAGAGGTCATTTTTGGGATAACATTATTTTATTTTATGTTTTAGTACTAGTAATTATGGTTGTGGTTTGGAGACGGAGACGCGTGCACGACACGCTGAAGGAGTTTAACGACGATATCCGTGAAAATATCATCAACTACTCTGACGAAGGAGGCGGTGAAGGTGATATGACCGGTTATGACTTGTCTTTGTTACGAATGGCGCCTGATGGAAAGCCATTGATTGGACGCAACGGGAAAGTGGATGAGGTTAAGCAAAAGAAAGCCCCGGCACCGGGTGAAGCCAACATTAGTGCGTTTTTGGACGACAACAAAGACAGAGTAGACCACGACCCTGATGGATTACCTTACGATGATATGCGACATTATGCTTATGAAGGAGAAGGCAATTCCCAGATTTCATTGTCATCTTTAGCTTCAGGTACGATTGGATACTAAATGTCTTGGAAAGTGAGCCTGAAACGATCATGTACTTAATGGTTTGATCTTCTTTGAGTAATAGGAACTGACGATGGCGACATGAACTTTGAATATTTATCCGAGTTTGGACCCCGGTTTAAAAAGTTAGCCGATATGTATGGAGAACACTCCAGTGATGAAAGCGATGAAGATGGGTACACAAACCCCAATTCGGAGTCGTGGTGCTGAAGAAAGTTGAGAGTGATCCAAGCCAAATAATGACCTCCAAGCAGCTAAGAAGACATAAAAATCGACGTAGGAATTGAAACCAAAACTGATAAGAGCTCCGAAACCTCTCAGTTCTCGTTAAATCATTGACGTTATTCCTGCCTACTTTTCACTGGAGCCCCCAAGACCCCATGGATTGGAATGATCTCATTGAGGTATAGCCAGGAAGAGAGGAGTGATTTCAAGAACATTGCCAGTAGATGGAGGGAGAAAAAAGAACAGGAAACACAAGCACAACCAGAAATTTCTTGAGTTTGTAATTTCCCAAAGATGAAGTTTGGGATTACGCAGTTATACTGACTAGTCAGCTGTCTTGAACAACGTCCAAATTGCAATCCGTGCTGTGCGTGTTAATTTTCGTTTGGACTACGAAAAAAAGAGAGAAACAAACAAACAAAATGAGATGAGCTTCCAAATGATGAACTTTGGAGAAAGGCAGCGGCAGTGGAGTGTAATTATTTTCAATTTTTAAATATAATTACTAGAAATCTTTAATTTCCTTTTTTTTTACTTTGTATACCGTTCAATTCCATGACTATATGCAGGAGCGTTAATAAGTGGTGTGCCTTCTCTGTCGTATGTTTGGGCTAAGTGTGCTTTTTATAAAATAAGATAGTCTTGTGTTGTTAATTCGGACTGTGCCGTCGTTCAGCTATCGGTTGTCTAATAAAAATTGAACGTTTATAATAATTTGCACATTATTATTCTAGTGCGGTGCGTTGCAAGTCCTATGCACATATCGCATTTTTATGACGCATAATTGGACTTCAGATTTGCTATTTGTTTAAATCTGTCCGAACACGGGAGATACGGTATTAAGCGAGATGCTATTTAACTACTACAGGTACTCAGGAAGGTTGTGATGGAATATAAGAAATAACCGTTCTCATCATGCGAAAATGGCTATCTGTCACGATTATGAGAAAATTTTCCGGTCGAAATTCTGCTGTTCGTTCTGTTTCAGTTTTCTCTACGTCTTCGTATATTCGGTAATTGGTCGGCGTAGAATGCTTAATCTCAACTGCTTGCTACTACCAAATAATTCCGTACTGTTGCCGAAATTCCGCTTTTTTAATCGTTATCACTATTTGTCTAAATTGGCTAACAAGTTTCTTTCACCTCTGAAAATACTTTTGCTAAAACCCTGAAAACTGTACGCAAAATTCTGATTTGTAGAAACCAAGTTTTGCTATATTTAGTGGTATTTTTCAATACATTTCCACCCCAAAAAATCGTATTTTTTGAATTTCCCGCAAAAATAGCGGCCATCCTCCAAAAATCCTATCTTCCCATTGGTGGATATTCGAAAAAAGGTGTGGTCACGTGTTTGAGCTGGTAAGGCTTTTTCCGGGTTATTTTCCATAAGAAACAATGTTACGCAAAGAGGCACCCCTTCAGAAATCGTGAAAAACTGGAGCTCCGCCTTCCTTCCCTACCTTGCTCCTCCCTAGCTGGTCCCTATCTCTCGTGCTCGCTCCTATCCTTCTGTTTCCCACGCGGTTCGGTTTCCCGAACCACTAGGTACTCCATACTGGATAGGTGTAAGCTCGATAAATAGGGACCGAGCCAGGAAGGAACTCGGATAGGCGAGGATGGAGGAATGAAGACATATACTCTGGAGTTTTTCTGATATAAAATAACCAGGCTCAACGGGGATCGAATTTGCGACCTCATGATCTCAGCATTACCCGTTAGACCGCTCGACCAACTCGTCTCTACAAATCAATGTCGAAGACTTATATATAACCTATGCTGACACAAGCGGTATAAGCTAACGCCTATTAAACTTCAGTGAGACATTCAACGTAAGTATAATCGCTTCAGTATCCAGTGTATTAAATCTGCTTGTATAGAACCCTTACAGCCAAAGAGCTACGATCACGCCGTAGTTAATAATAATAATAATAATAATAATAATAATAATAATAATAGAAGAATATGAGAAGAAAATAGTCGCTCCAAGAAAAAGACGATATACCGAATGAAGCCAATGCACAAAGACTTTAAGCCAGGTATGTATTTTTCCCCCTTGCTTTTTTTAGGCATGGAATTTTGGCTCCAGTTATACATGTGCCGCTCCAGTATCCAATTATATATTAAATCTGTTTGTCTAGAACCACTTAAAGCCAATGAGCAAAGCTCACACTGTTGTTCAAAACCGTCTTCTGCCTTCACAGAGTATATACTGTGGCTGCTCTTAAGAAAGGAGTCCGGAGGTGAAAAGGCACAAAATGTTAAGGTACGTAGTGGTCAGTAAACTTCGGCAATTGGAAGGGTGTTTTCAAATACTACATATAGGATTAAGTTTATCTCGCAGAAGTAACTGTTAAAGTTTTCAAGTGTTAAAATATGTCAGAGATAAAATTTACTTAGCTGTAGGAATATTTATTCATGCCTCGAAATATAAGAAGAGCAAAGAAAGCTGAATAGAGTTAGAAAAAATCTTCGACGGTACAGCAGCAGAATGGCTTTACCCATGGGCTTCAACGCAATAACGTGAGAACTTTTTGCATCGTGTCCACCCTTTTTTCACCTTATGTGCTTTTCCTCGGTTCAAAGTTTACACGTTTTCCACTCATAAGGAGAACTTCACGTATCGATAGCGTTTCGAGCTGACCAGTATAGTTTTAACAGTTGGTACGCAACATCTATTTCAAAGAGCTAAGTCATCATTAGCTGAACCGAAGCGTCTCAAAAAGGAGAAAATCGAACGTTCCAGTCGGTGCTCTGTCACGAGCCCTACCCTGCAGTGCAGAAATAAACAAGGACTATGAGGTTCAGCCCAGCGATTAAAAAAAATTGCGTAATGGCAAGAATGCTACTCGGATAGATTGAAATCATACTTGTGAGACAATTCTATCATCATGGACGTGTACTGTTACGCTATGGAGGAGTAAAGAACGCCGCCTTACCATGTCAGAACTATCCATCGTTCCAAAATCTGTGCTTTTTTATGAGTACATCTTCTGAAATTCTGTGATTGTTTATTACATGTTCTTTCCAACGTCCAATCTATACAGAGTTTTTAACAAAGGGTCCACATCGCGGACTCTAAAAATGAAAACCACATGCAACTTACTGGAAAGGAAATGCTAATGCACCTGTCAATATAGTTGTATATTATGTAAGCTTGGAGAATATAGAGATATAACAAGGGGCTGTTGGTTTACAATTTAAACTACGTTCTCTTTTAATTTTATCTTTCTTTGTAGAACGGTAAGAAGGGTGATGTCCTTATGGAAGCAGCGAAAAAGCGTGCAGTAAGAAGCAACACGAGTAAAAGACGTGGAACACATCAAATTGGGTTTGGCACCCCAATACGTCTTTCCTTAGCTTTTGTTTCGTCTTTGATACCCTTTCGAAATATAAGAACGAATCGGGAAGAGATATTCGCTTTGCCAGAAAAGTAAATTTTCTGTCCAACAGATTATTCAACTCAACGAAGATTGTAAAAATATGACCACTACGCATGTGAAAACTCGATGTACGAAATTAAGCTTTCTGTAAATTAAAGTTAAACTATTGGGACAGAAACTGCCCAGAAGCAAAACATAGTAACCAAAAACGTTATAAAATGTCACGAGAAAATACGCAACAAAAATTGACCTGGTTAATGCGTATCACACATCTGGAAACCAACCATTCTCGTTTGCTGTGAGAAGTTTCACTAAACAAAGTAAGTATCCCTTTCCAATTCGTTCAATGATTCCTCCCAAAGATGCCAAGAAAGCATTGCTTACTAATATTATCTAAGTTTCCGCTTCTTGTTACACATTAAAAAAATCTTTTCCATCTCTTCCTCGTGAGATTTGTCACAAAACTCATGTCACGACTCTTTCAAATATGAATCAAATTGACCTTGATTTAATAATGTTTCCAATTCAAAATCAACTATACAGTCTATCACCCGTTTCAGCCCCAGCCAATGGAATGATTCGTATGCCCCCGAAACCTATCACGTGGCTAAAGGAAAATGCCCTTCGTTCTTTTGCCCGTTGTATAATTCTTTAAAAATTCCTTTCCTAGTTTAAGTGTCCTTACAAATTTAATCTTGCCAAAGATTACTTGTCGTCCTTTTTACCACCCCAAAACCTATCAAAACGAGTACGAGCCTTTTCTAGCACATCAGAGGCTAAAGAACGACCCGTAGAAGGAGAAACGAGTGACGGTGCTGGTGACGACGATTCAGCTTTGCTAGACCCTGGAGCTTCCAAGACGCGGTACGGTGACGCTGACGGCGCTGCAACTGGGAACGCCGAGCTAATAGGCTGGTACATAACATCGGAGGGACCCTGTGCTTCCAATACTCGATACTGAGGCAATGCTGAAGAAGAAGACGGGGCAGGAGAGGGTTTTACTGCCGTGGGAAAAGTTGGCGCTTCGAGTACTCGGTAAGGAGCTCGAGGTTTGGACGGGGCAAGAGGAGGAATGGAACCAAAGACCGGATCTTCCAAGCAACGTAGTGTAGTGCGAGGGACGGATTTCAAAATCGGGGTGCTTTCCTTCTTCTCTTCAGGCATTTCTTTGCTTTTTTCCGACGTTTCCTTCCTAATTTGCTCAGCTTCCTCCGTGGGGGCCGCTAATGTTAACGATCCGGGTTTGGCAGGGCTATCGTCAACCTTCTGACTCACTTTAGGCAATACAGGAGATGGTGGACTTGGCAGGTGGACTTCTTTGGGCTTCGATTCCTGGATGCTGAGCGTTGATGCCATTGGTGGGGGTGACTTGGTCACGGGACGGCTTTCGTGTTCTGGTTCGCCATTCAGTACTTCGGACACTGGACTTGTCTTCAAAACTTCCATTACAGGCGAACTCGTTGGTGGAGATTCCTTGGTTGGTGGACTAGCTTTAACAGCTTCCATTGTTGGCGAGCTAGCTTTAACAGCTTCCATTGTTGGCGAGCTAGCTTTAACAGCTTCCGTTGTTTGCAGACTGACGTTAGGAGTTTCCACGTTACATTTAGGAACAGGCTCGCTGTTCAAATCAGCCGGAGGCTCTTTCTGCACGGGAGAGGGCGTCTTGAAACTGGATTCTTCACGTGACTCGTGTTCGCCATTAGTTAGCTTCATTTCAAGCGCTCCACCACCACTACCTCCACCTTTGCCCCCTTCAGACCATAGAGGAAAAAAGGAAAGCGACAGCGCAAGTTAACAAGAATACCGTCAAGTCCGAAATATTTATTCACCATGCACAACACACTGACACTATTTACTCATTTCTTCTTATTTTTTTTTCACGCATGCACAATGCCCACAAAAGCAGATTATTGACGCACCAGGGAGCCGCATCACAACCCGTGCAAATAATTATATGGTAATCGAGCTTTTTTTGTCAGTAAGTAACGATTTATTTTCACTACTAATGGATCCCACCCAAATGGAAATAATAAACATTTAAACTGAAAGGGTAACACACACAAAAAGGCTAATAGGATAAGGAAACTAGGGAAAAGGCATCACCCCTGTTTTTAATGCTGCTAATTACGGGAAAGGGTAAAAGAAAGAGCGGGGGTTAGTAGGCTATAACGCTGTCATCAAAATTCACAGTTTCAGACACATCTGAAGCCGAACCACTGAAAATAAGCTCGGGCTCCGAGTAGTAACCTAACGAATCGTGCGGCGGAGTACCTGGTAACGGGGCCATTCCCGTCTCTTTATGGGCTAGAGGAGAGACGGTCACTGTGTTGTGGAATCCAGTCATGGGAGGCGTTACACCAGTCGGCGCCATAGGCTTCACATGAACGGAATCCAAGCTAGATATTCCAGCTTTCAACGCCGGTGGTCGTACGCTCATGGAGAACTTGAGTTCCGAATGCGGCCGAGTTAACTCCCCTACAACAGTGAAACGTGAGGTCTAGGTTTCCGTGTCATATGACATGTCGGAACTTGCCTTCTCGTATGTTAGAGGTGACCGTAAAGGTTTTCCCAGTATCCAAAGGCACAGTCCAATTGACGGGATCGGGCGAACGCACTACTAGCTGTTCAGGCGACTTGACTCGCGTTGGCTCTGGGGGCGATTTCATCAAGGCCAAATCCGGCACGGGCTCGAAGGATTCCGTCTGATTGACTACTGGCAGATCGTTGTCATCTGGCGGGATAATAGTCGTCGTAGGGGCCACCATCGGCGGCGGTAAATCATCTAAAGACGAATTCTCGGACTTGGCTAAAATACACAAAGTACGTTAATTCCTTATTCGAAGTTATTGCTAGTAAACGAAATGACACGGTAAGATGTAATATTAAACCAAAAATGCCAGATAGCAGATTTCTATGGTAATAAGCAAGCCAGCAACCGAATCAGGAAAAAAATGGAAAGCTTACAAGGTTTAATCTTGGAAGAAGGTTTATGAACTGAGGGCGTGGCTGATGAAGGCGTTTTCGGCGGTTTTTTATTGCGAGCATCCGGACCTGCTGACTGCGACCGACCAGTACTGGCAGGATGAAATATCACACCTAGAAAACATTTTCTATTAAGCAAACATTAAGGTAAGTGTTACTACTATTAACTAAAGCCATTTTTTTCGCACACTACAAGTAAAGCCAAACAACACTACCAAGGCAAGCGTCTTACAGCCAGTTCACCAAGCTTGACAAAAAAAATCAATAAAGAGGAAAAAAATTTCTTGATCTCAAATTGGGGTTGTATAGGGGAAAATACCTAAATTTGGCCTGTTGCCTGGGGCTACAGAAGAAGAAGCCGGCGTGTGCATTGCTGAAGCCTTGGGCTTCTTGTTTTTGCCACTGTTTACACCTATAGCAATATATACAAGCCAGATGACATTCGAACTCTGGACAAAAGGGGAGTTTCCAATCTAGCGCATTTAGCTCTAAGAAACCTGCGCTTTTTGGCAGCCATTATCTAAAGACGGCTTTCTCTTTTACCTGATGGCGGGCGTTGCCGCGTCATGGAAGGCTCTCGCTTACCGTCAACTTCTTCCACATTCTAAAACAACGAAGAAAGAAATGAGCAATTTATTCATAACATGTAATTCCTTCTTTTTAATAATGAGTCTACCTTTTTAGGAATTTCTCGTTTAAAGGAAGATGGTTGACGATTGGAAGTTTTGTGTGGCGATCCTTTCCTAACAGTGATTCTCTCCTTATCTTCCTTGCTGACCGACCTAGCAAGTAATAAAAGGTAAAGCTGGGCTGTTGACGCTTAAAGGTAAAGATCGCCTTTTCCGTTACTGCAAATGTGTTCTCTTTCTTACTATCTCATAATTTCGTATAATGTGTTTCTTTAAAGGGTACAACAAAGGCATGCAGTTGCATTCTGGCTAATATCAACGTTTGAAGGGGAGGGACAATCGAAAGAATTCACGGTTTTCCGTTTTTCACTTGATGCAGCAACTGAACTGAAGCCCAAAATTGTGTTCCCTGTGATTAGATTCTGTCGTGGCTATCCGAGGAACTTCAGTATGCTTAAATCTTTTTAGTAAATTAATTTTCACCATATCATTCTTTATTTCAACTGTCCCGGTTGTGCGAGGAAGAACGGCAATTCGCCTGTTTTTGTCGACAAGAAGGCAGATCAGTTTTTATTTTTCTTTACATTTAGTGTGGTGAATGTTATTGAAAACGGACTGAGAGTAAGTTACCATCTCCATATTACAAACAAGCTTATTTTGTTTGTTCTTTAGATAGGTACAGTAGAGGGGAAAAAAAGGGAGGGAAAACAGGTACAATGCGCGCGGGCATGCCCAGGTAGTGCTTAAAAAGGGTCGTCTTCTCCCCGCTTGCCTCGACTGTTGGCAAAAGCATAACCCCGCGGAAGGAGCTTGGCGCTTGCCTGGACATGCACGTGCCATTTAAGCGCGCTGTCCCCACCCTTTTTTTTGCCCTCTACTGTACAGTAGTGTCAGAAAAAAAACTGAGCGTTTTGGACAGTTATGGCAAAAGCGATTCAAGCCACAGCCAAGAGCTGTCTCGATATCCCCAATGCAGTACTCAGGGGAGGAAACGCTATGGGGATTACCCCCACCACCACAATTACTCGCCTTCCTTGACAGTTCTATGATGATATTTTGTAAGTTGGGGAGACAAGGGTTTCGGATTTACTTTTACTTTCTTTACTAGTAGGACGATTACAATCAAGACCAACTGAAACAGTAATGAAAATCTGAGCACAAGGTTATTTTCGATTCCAAAGTGAGATTTATTTTCGTAAGAATGAAGGTCAGGGTTATTTGCACAATGACAATAAACCGTAATCTAATTAATAATACAACGCATTTATTTGGCTTTATACCTTTGGATTAGATTTAATTTTACTAACCTCGATTTCTTACGGTTTCTGTTACATTCTCGTTAGTGACCTAGGGTGTTTTTGCAATATGAAAAGTGCAATTCCTTGGTGAAAATCAGTTACTCAACTTTAGCTAAACCGTCTAGCTATCCTTCGCTGTAGATTTATTCATAGTTTAGATAGCTAAGTGCCAAAGTTTCATGGCTCCCCAACTAAATATTCAAGAGAGGCCGAATCGTAGGCTTGCATCAAGGGGGATTTACCGTATCAGAAATAGCAAGAGATATCCGTGTCTCTGAGTTCACGGTTAGAAAGTGGATTTACCGTTATCACGAAGTAGGGAATATCAAGCAAAAGGTAAGAGAAAACATTAAAAAAGCACTAGTCAGTAAAGAAGTAAATTTTTAGATTGGGTCTGGTCGCCCTCAGCACATGACAGACGAAGACAAACAAGTTGCTATTGCGGCCGCTGTAGCGTTCCCTAAAAAAAACAATGCGGAAACTGCTAAATGTTGCAAATCTCGAAATATCCCGACAAACTGGGTATAGGGTTTTGAACGATGTCGGGATTCACCCGCGTAGACAAGCAAAGAAATTCGTTC
>JAHZNP010001015.1:0-28996 GCA_020615345.1 Triops cancriformis
ATATAACAATGTTTTTTAAGGCTTTTCTTGATTATAAATCGGTAGAATATGTATCAGTTGTATATTGGTGATATGTCCGGAATGTTTTTCACACACTTTTATTCAGTCGCTCGAAATTCCTTATCGAGACGTGCGATTTCGTTTTCATTGGGAATTACCGTCCCTGAAATACGCCGTAATTTCTGGAGCTTTAATATATTTTGGTTGCTAGTGCACATTGGTTTATGCGTATATTGACAAAATAAAGTTTCTCAAGAAGCCGGGATCATAATTACAATAATTACAAAAATGCGTGTAGCGAGCCGTGGGGTAGCCTACGCCTGTCTCTGCAACTTAGCCGGAGTAACAGTGCTTGCTTCAGGTTATGACAATTCCGTACGTCGGGCTGTCACACTTTCTTTTTCCCCAGTATGACTTATTCATGGCGACGGGCCTTTTGCAAATATAGCATCAATTACAATACCACCTTTATTACTGGAAATTTGCATGTCGTTTTGAAGTCTCGGTTTTAGTAAATTAAGGAGTATTTATATGAAACGTTTGTGACTTGTTTTTGACGTTTTAAGGTTTCCTTTCATTGGAGTAATCAGTATTACTGAAAAGTTTATGCCATAAGATGCAGGACAAAGTCTCAGTCTTTCTGAGGTAACGACGTATACTAGACGACAAACAAGGAGAATGATTGTTTTCTTCGACTGCGTGTAATTTGTTAATGCAACGCAATACAAATAATATTGGAAACAATATTTCAAAGAAACTGTTGGGTTAGCTTCTTTCCCTTTACCAATTTGGGACCAAAACTATTTGGGTGTGGGGTCGTGGAAAGGATGAATGCAAGAGGAACCTAGTTTGATTTGGAAATAAATATTTTACTAATAAAATCATTATAATTGTATTGAAACGCAGCCACCTTTGATGTTTCGAAAAGCATCTTTCCTTTATCAGGAAGGAAATAATCTACCTGAAAATGTTTGAGTCATAATAAATAAAAAAGCCGTTTTAAAATTTTAAAAATGTATTTAAAATTTAATTCTATGAAAAATACCCTCCACCTTGTACACAAAGTCACGCGATATCGCTGTCGGTCGGTCTTGAGGTGACACCGTTATCGTCCAAATTTGCCTCATTTCCTTTCAGGGGGGTGACGGATCCGTCAGTTTGCACGACAGACCAGGCTGACCGTATTTAACTTGGCCCTGAGACCATAAGGCAGCCCATCGCGGTAAAATGGAAACTCGCAGCGCGTTTAAGTTAACCAGAAGCTCAAACGACAGACCTGCAGAGGTTTTCACAGCTTGGGCCGATGAAGATAGCGTTGAAAATCTTAGATTTTCGCTCCCAAGACCTCTCCTTATGGAAAAGATATGGCCACATCAAGTACTCAGTGAACGGCGGAACTGAAACAAACTATTATTACGATTGAAATATTTTACAATAGAACGACAGAGTCGTTGTTGATGACGTACTTTATACGTAAAATGTTAGAAAAAAAGTAACCAGTCCTTTTTTAAGTCCTGAAAAATCAGTGTATTGTTCACAACACAAGCTTGGCGATTTACAGATGTTCCCCCACTTGAACGATTCAAACAGGACAGCAATACTCGAGAATCTCTGAAAAGAGACAAGACAGTTATTAGTATCAAGCTAAGTTGAATATAAACATATTTAAAAGTTAAAAAAGTAAGTAATACCTGCACTGTTTTTGTTTACATCCACCGACCTCACAGCCCGAAAATACATTTTTCCAGCTAAAGTTGCCATAGATAGATGTCAGCATTGCCGGTAAATGTTCACGGTTAAGCGCAAGATGCATCCGTGAAAATGTTCACGGCGCTCTGCTGAGAACGTGTTGAGCCACAGAAGAAGACAAAAGGCGTAATGTAGTGGCTTCACAAGGTGCGTACGCTTCAACTTGACAAAAAAAACTTATTTATGGGCTGTGCCAGTAACTTAATAATAATAATAGTGATAGTTAATATTATTTGTAGTAATGCGTTGTGTAATCACCGCGCGTAACGGATCAGATGCGTGTATTTGGATGATAAAATGGGATCCTGCTTCGGAAGCGTTGTAAGCGTCCTTTGACATTCCTTTGTTATTACTTTTTGTGATCTAATCGTGCATTTCCGATTTCTTAACTAGATAGAGAAGCCCCCTACAATTCAATGAAGTCAGTGTGATCGTTCACCCCCGATATACGCCGAGTAACGTACTCGTGGGAAGTAGAAGAAACATAAATTGGCCGAAAGAGTTTCAGAATCCTAAGATGGAGAGGTTGGTGGATTTCTGGCGGGGAAAAGAACGTAGAAGAATATGACGAGGGTGATATTAAAACTAGTTGACAGAAGCAGCCAAAATGGGAAGGAAATAATAAAAAATTGACTGCCACTATGGGAACGGAGAAAATTTAAGGTGAAGTCCCTTTTATCTGCTTTCACGTTTGAGTTCACAAATAATAATGGCAATCTTTTGTAATTAAGAAGACCTCAAAACTGCCCCAATGTGTTGTCTCCTTCCTAGTCACCCACAACGTTTGTTTCGTCATAGACGAGCATTTCCTACCAACGCACCTATAAGTAACTTAAGTCAAAGGAATAGCTTGACTTCGACAACCACACTCTACCTTTCAGCCTTTCGGAGCGTCATTTCAACACTGAAACACGTAGCCATTATTATGTCAACTAGTTTCGATCTCCCCTTGCCTCTGCAGAGTACTCAGAACAACCTCAGCAACGACTCCAGTGTCAGATCAAGTGGCGATACAGTTGGTTGACAAATTTTACCGACTAGCGGTCGCTGCAACGCGAAGACAGCAAAGTGTTATCGAATTGGTTTGATTTTAAAGAGCTGGCACGTACGACTTGCAGATTTACCAAAATGGTGGCATAGGGAGTTTATGGTAGTAAGTGGAACTATCGTCGACTCGGAACTAGCAACAAAGAAAGCTACAACTACAAAGAATAGCTCCTTATGCAAGTAATGGTTTGCAGGAGTAAATAATTTAGCTGGTGGAACTTCGATTAAGTCGCGCTTTTGGATACAGCACGCTTGAGTCCATTTTGCTCGTTGTTGATATAATTCTGTACTTTTATTGATTCTGTACCTTTGCAGATTTCAGTGGTATAGGATCGATTGTGGACGTACAGGCTAGAGCGAGTAGAAAATACGTAACAAACCACCAGTGCTGAACCTCTTGTGCGCCAAACCGAATAACTCCTTCTGATGTATGAACAACAACCTAATTTACCAAAATTTGCTTTCTGCAGTAGTTCTCCGTTCGACACCCCTTTTAGGATATTGAACAAAAGCATGAAGCTTGGATTAGGGAAGTTCTTGAAAAATACGGAGTCACTGACCTACTGTGGAATGAAAAAGCAGACAGTTTTTAGCGTTGATTCCAAATACGATGTAGCGGACTTCGTCGTCAGTCTACCTTTTTCCTGGGCTGCATGGTCGCGGTGTCACCAATCGTTATTAAACTGGAAGCCCATTTAAGTGTAAAGAAAGCGTCCTAGATGGCAACTTGCACCTTGCCTGTTCGTCTTTATGTACGATTGTGAGTTAATTGCCTGTTTTTTTTAGCTTGATGCCTGTACAGGGGCGTATTTGGGGGGGGGTTGGGGGGTCCGAACCCCCCCCCCCCCCGAAATTTTGATTTTATAATGGGGAAGATAGGAGAATGACCAAGTGTCCAAAAAATTGCATATGAAACCCCCCCCGAAATGAAATCCTGGTTACGCCACTGTGCCTGTATGATAAGATTAGACATAGTCCGTAAATATCTTGCCTGTCATTGTCGTGGAAAACTTCCATCACATGGCGTGAAGCCGGCTGCTGTCATGTGTACTCAAGTTTGAGCTGAAAGACGGTTGTTTTATGATACAACTACGAGGACAGTTTCGTAAGGTGAACTCGTAATGAAAGAGTACAGGGGCCGCCAATAACTTTTCATCAGCAGATTGAATTGCGTCGAGTAGTTAATGAATTTTTACCAGGGTTCGACAGTCATTTCATTTAACCTTCTTGTTTGGGCTCTTCTGCATTCCTCTTTTGTTATGGGACGATTGGAACTTTCGTTAGACGGTTGGGGGAAGGCGAAGGCTAGAAACTATTTTCAAAGCTGCGTGTGATTGGAGGAAATAAAAGTTACAGAGACCGGGGTTCCTTATGCTGCTATGGTCCGATACATATGACTGAGTAAAGGGTGACAAGAGTAGAGGAGTTCATTAATAAGGTGAAGTAATTACATTTTGAACTATATTTACGTAAATCGCACGCATTTCATGGGAAATGTGACATTCTCTAGAACAAGCCAGGTAACTGATGTTTCAGATTTTGAATTTTGTATCAAGCAGAATCCGGGAAGCTTTCAAGAATTCGCCAAAAACGAACACAAAAGCTTGCGTACGTCAGTTTGAAGATACACATCACAGTAATCCCTCAAAAATCTTGTAGAGAAAATCTGGCGAATTTTATGTGTCTATTCGTAGTGTTTTGAAGATCTTATAAAGAGAAGAAAAACGCTATGTACAATAGGAGATTTGTAATTAAAATACGAAGACAGAATCCAACTCGGCATCGAGTCCGGTTGCGCCTGCCATGAGAGTAAAGTTGTCGTGCGATTGCTCGCGTTCCATGAACAGCTCCGGACGTATTGTCTTGTATTGTCTTTTCGCTACTTCAGTTCAAATCTTTACCCTCCTTGTTGATCAATGTTTCCGACGTATGTCTAATGAATGCACGTTGTGCGATCAATAGCGAAGAAAAGGTTTCCAACTGAAAAAATTCCTTACTTACTAACTTTGACTCTAATTTGCGATAATCAATCCCATAGTCTCTTTTCTGTAGGTAAAAGTGAAAGTAAGAACGTTTGCTAATTTTGATTTGCTTTTCTGGCTCATCTTGCCAGTTTCTCCAGATTCGAATTATTTCACGTTTCAATTATTCGCTTAATTTTCCTTCCAAAATCATCTGCAAGTAAATGAAAAACTGGTTAATTGTCTGACGTCAGTCATTAGCTGCTGACTTGGCATTTGCTCGTTTATATCCTGTTGTCCAATGCTAGAATAGTCTCGACTGAAATATAAGTAGAACATTTTTTACGTGAACCGCAAGAAAGTCCATATGCTGAAGGATTCCAATTACCGTGTAGGTATCGTATTATCTATTAACTTCCCGAGATATTAGTTAATTCTAGTGCTTCGTAGTTGAGTAGTTATGATAATGTGTGGTGTTCTTTGGTGTAAAGCAGGCCAAATTGGGGAATACTCCATTATTTCGTTCGTTATGTTTGCGGCAGCGACTGATGTGCTTTGCAGCAGCCGCATGGTGAAAAGGGTTTCAAACAGTCGTAGGGGCAGTTAAAGAAAGGTTTGGGATTCCCGTATTCATCTTTAAATATATTTAACATGTTTACTTGCATGAAACAATTTAAGTGATGAAAATGGAACCTGTCATGCTCGGATTATTGGTTATTAGTTTCGAAATTTTGCCAGGGGTCGAATGGTGTTTCTGTTTCTCAATGTGACTGAAGATCCGGTTTGAAGAATTTGCGTTCTATTTAAACGTTCGTTGCTTTTGTGCCTTAGGGAAATGTGAGAGGATTGGGGACAAGGAGGTGTTGGTTATGATTGTCAAGAGCATATGCAAGAATAGGTTATGTAATTAATGAGGGTTATTTGGAGTGGGTTGCGGAGGGCATAAGGTTATCGGTATTATTGAAGTGTATATCAGGGCACTCGGGGAGGTGGAGGTGCGGTTTTACTGTCATTAATGGTTTGGCTCGGTAGAGAGGTTACCGTAACATGGCTTTAGATGGTTCAGATGCACAACTTCAGTTTAAAAGGAAGAAATCTCGCGCATTCTATCATTCTTCGTGAAGCTACTTCGATTACGCGATGAGAAACAAGCCATTTAACATCCAGTTTCCTGGCTGTCTGGGTTGTGGTGCTGGACTAGACAAATAGACTTATCGTCCACCTTTAAAATTAACTTCCTTTGCTTTGATTTGCGATCATGGTAATATTTTTGTTTCGAAATTATCCTAGAAAGTATTACTGCCTTTTAAAGTTCGTCACATACACAGCATGTTCTAGGCTTTTTTTTATTGGGCAACCCCGCGTAGGCTTACGCCTATTGCGGACTAGACTTGGTTAAGACTGCGTGTGTTGGTTGGGTTGGATCCATTCCGTAAAAGGGGAAAAAATCGCTTGGCTTGAATAATGTAACGCCGTGCGGGATGCAAACATGATATGAGTTGTTGACGATTCTTTGCCCTCGTGTGATTTGTTCAAATTTTACTTCAGTATTAAAATAACGTTTTAAGTAATTGTTCAATTAGCCCATCAGTGTGTAGGGAATAAGAAGTTCGGTCTTGGCTGACTTGTAGCGCATTACATGTCTCTGAAACTAACGTGGACATTACAATAAGTGCTTCTACCAGACAAGTATTCGTGGAGTACCGTGTCGTCTAATAATTTCTTCAAGTAAACTTCTAGCTATTGCTTCAGTTTTCTGATTGGGAAGTACAAAATATTCTGGCCAAATCCGTACCACTTGTTTTAAATAATTCTTTAATTCGATTAAGATTAATAAAATTTCTTTCGGTTTAAAAATATATTTTGTTATTTTTTAAAATATAAATGTACTGTGTATGGTAGATAGGCACCCGGACATCATTATACGTTGCACCTATGCCGCATGTCCAATGATGCAAAAGTGAGGCACCTGCATCATGGGTTGCAGCATGTAGGTTCGCAAGCTCTGGAAAGATAAAAGCTTCTTCGTATTCTTATTTGTATTCGTAAATGATATAGTCGTCTTCGTCGCCAGCGATGTCGTCGTCAGTGGTGATCGACGTTTCTCTGGTGATCAACGCTGCGTAATATTCAGTAGATTAACGACCACACACGTCTTCTCCGAAATCAGCCTTTTCCATTGTATGCAAATTCGTAGTTTCAACGTATACTGTAATTGCGAGGGTGCTGCGGGACGATTTTAACTGAGAATCACTGAATTTTACCATGAAAAAGAGAATTTAACTTTATTGAAGAAATGCAGTAATCTGAACACAGTAATATGCAATTCTAGCGTAAGGTTCGACAATTCGAATCAAACTCATGCAATAGACATGGCGACTGCCGAAGTCCTACGTTTACGTCATCAACCCTTTGGAGACAAAGGTTTCATCTACCCACATCCGCGAGCCGTATTATGTATTTGTTGTAATACTTAAAGGTTTTTTTATCTTAATCATAGGTAATAATTGATGTGTATAATCAATTGTATGTGTTGTTCCAATAAATAGTTCAGAATCGAATCGTTATTGTACTACTATTTTCGAACCTTAGTACAATACTTAAGCTATTCTTCGTATTGTCATATGAGATATAATATATGGTTATAAGACTGCACCGAGTTTCAACGTTGGTTAAACTCGTATAAATACAAATCGCTCTATAACGAGTTGCATTAAGGAGATAGATATGGAGTGGAGAAGCGAGGCTTTCGCGGAGAATGAACTTCTCATCAGTAATCATGCCATGAAAGGGTTAATTGTTAGATATGCAACGTGTACGAATTGGGCGTACTTGGGTATGAAGCGCGCCTTTCATATGGCGAAAGCCGGTTACTACTGTCTCGGTAAGTTTTTTTATTCTTCTTATTCTATTATAAACACCTCTTTAAGTTCTTTCTAGGTGAACATTATTATATGAAATGTTATTGGTGCGGAACTGAAGTATATAATTGTCAAGAAGACGAACCTGTGAGCGAACATTTTAAATGGTTCCCAAGATGTCCCTTTCTTGAGAAGTTACGGCGCGACCCCGAAGTTGCGGAAGCATTGATGAAATACAGTTTAAGTGTTTAAATTTGTCGAAGCTCATAATATAAAAACTGATTTCAGTGAAATTTATATAATACCGCCACCACTACCAACGAAAGGTGTAGGGAAGGAAGTATACGTATCAGCTAGAGAAACATCCTTGAAAGTTGCTTCGTGAGAAACATACTTGTGCAAGAAATCTTTCAATAGCGAAACGAAAAGTTTTTTGTTTACCTTGTCGACACCTATCTGTATCTAAAACCTGTTCTGTGAAAACCGACAATTGTCCTTTTTGCAGAACAGATATATCACAGTTTATGATGGTGCATATTTAATCTTGTTAAAAATAGTCTTTTCCTTTAAAAATAGTTTATTTTAACACTCAGTAATACACTGTTATCCTTTTTTGTAACAACAGGTGTACAAATTTAGGTAATCACTCCAACCAAATTGTTTTCCAGTGGTATGACTTCTGTTATCCCATCAATAAGCTGGAATCTGCAATCGTTGCAATCATTAAACGATCAGAGAGTAACATTGGTGGTAAATACACGATTTAACTGAACATACAGCAATTTACAATATAAGTCTATCGATAAGTCGCGGCGGGTAGCAGTTTTGGTCGTCCCCTTTGCCTTCCGCTGTTCTTGTCCATCGTTGTACTGTAAACAGTACTATTTGGTCGTAGGGCGACAATCTCCACTATTTCCTTGCGACCGGCTTCGTTTTTAAACATGCCCAATACTTTGTCGTTGCCGGCGTAATAATGCGGACTAGTTGGATCCTGGTTCGATGTGTCGAAATCTGTCTGGATCCGATCCCGCATTTCTTACCAGAACCCCTGCTCGCTTATTACTTCGTAACAGAAGCTGTCGGTTTCCGTGAATATTAAACGACGATGATTGCCAAACCGCGGTCGAATAATATTATAGTGGAAGTTGTACATATGGTACTTGGCCAATTCCAAAATTGCAAACCCCACCAGGATGGGTTTATTGTAGATGACTGACGTTTTCTTCCTCTGTACCAATTCGCAAACTTCACTAAGACTGAGCATGACTGAACGCTGGACTGGCAGAAAGTGACAGGAGCACCTTTTCGCTGGAGACTACGTAGACATTTTTGCGATTGTCCACGTTTTCCACGGTTTTCCCTTTTACAGTAAAAGTTGGATTAACATGAAGTATGGTAAATGTTTCACAACTTGTCAAAAATTGAATTGTTCATTAGCTTAAAACAGTCACGATCAGCATCATTGGTTGCAGCTGCTCGCATAGCCGTGGTCCGCTCAATATAAGGTTTAAACATTGGAGTCTGCTTAAACTTTATGTCACTTTGCATTTGAGTGACCAAAATACCGTGCGATATGGCCAGTTGTAGCATAAGATAATGTATCAAATACTTTTCCTTGGGCTCGAAGGTGGTGCAGAGTTTGGCAGTCTGGCCAGGGAATCGCAAATCCTGCTCCATGGTATTGATTTTGTATAGTTGGGCTCAGCTGACCCCAACTGATAATTTCCTTCCGCTGTAAAAAAAGGGAAAGTCATCGTGCTCTTCTGTAAGTGAGGTGGCTATTCAAGGTCGATCAGCACAGCGTAGCCAAAATGTGAATCGGGCGCGAGGGACATGATTTCTATCAGGCTTGGACATTTCCCAGCCTCGACCCACTCAATGTCGCTGGTGGGAAGGTGTTGTACCATAGCCCAGCCGTACAAATTGTTGGCGTCAATGTACTCGATGGAGCTATGAGGCACCTGAGGGTTGTAGTTTGGCAGGTCGGGTGGGTTTGCCACGGCATGACAACGACTGACCACGGCCAGTCCTCCGCGAATGTTCTGGCGAACCATATCGTGCAAGGTGACGTCGGTCATCAGACTCATTTTCAAGCCATTGGCATACAAGCAAGCATTCCAGCTACAATGCGATATGCTATAGAAATGAGCGGGGTCTAGTCCAGAACTACGGAATAAGGTTTCACGTAGACTCTGGAAACAGTCTGCTAGAATTCTAACATCGGATTCCAGGTAGAGATCGTTGTAGTATTTAAAGGTCTCGTATTCGAACTCTTCCCAGACTCGTTGTGCATGTCGATAGTCTTCCTCGGAAACAGTTTCACCTGACAGTGAAGAGTAAAAGGCTTCTCGAGGAGGGAGGTGAGGCATACTGATCACGTCAATATTCGACATGAACTCGTATGGGAAAACACCCTTGCGAGCGAGGAGTTTGAGATTCTCTCATCACCGTTCACCTTTTTGGCTCTGCTGAGACATCGAAACTACCGAAGTCCCTTTTTCAGTAAGGTTTGCGCCCATCGGTCTAGACTCGTGTTCATAACCTGGAGGGAGTCTAAAAACCGAATATTGTCCAATCTGAACGTGAGGAATTTTCCATGGTCTTGGGAATGACATTGATGTCTTGGCTGTATTTCATCATGGCACGGGTGAAAAGTGTCCGTCATAGTTTCTGCAAAAGAGTTAAAAGTTTTTTTTCAGTTTTTGAAAACAGAATCAATGCAAACTTACTGCAGGTTGTTGAAGAAAACCGGTAAGACAAAATTCATCACATTGCAATGTAGATTGCAGCCACGGTGAGCTATACCACGGAACGACCCATCAAATTGATCGTGGTCAACGACTCGCTTGGACATGTCGGTTCGAGATAGAATCCCTTTACAGTGGACACACCTTTTAGTGGTGTAGCGACATTGAACTGTGTATGCCACATCTTCATCATGCAGCACCTCTTTTTTCAACCCGACTGAATATTCATTGGCTTTAGCTATTAGAGTGGCTCAGGAAACGATCAACAGCATCCAGACCGACGTGGCTTGAAGAAAACTTTTCGTTGCCGTGAATGTCCAACACCAATAAGTTATAAGAGAGGGCTTGGTGACGGTGGAGTTATTGCGGATTTTGTGAATGCTGCTCATTGATATGGTCAAACGTTAGCAACGACTCAAAGTCGGCAAATGCAATGTAAGGAGAGCGCTGAGCCGAATGGAAACTCCTTATCTTGAGTATGTCGTATTTGTCCGGAGTTGGAAGTTTGACCAATTAGTGACGGTTGGTCCGAGAAAATGCTCGATGTTTGTCTATCGCTAGTTCGGCGGTGAATTCGTTGAGGCAGTGATAACAGTAAAATCGCCGGTTTCGGACGTTGGTATTCATCAGACGACTCATAGATAAAATCGCCCAAACGCAAATGTAGAGTAGGTTTACCGGTTCCCGCGCGAGTTGGGTTAGGGGATTGATAAAGGTTTTCTCAGAGATACGAAAGGAGTAAATGTGAGGAGTCGTGCTGCTCATCTCTTCGACGATTCGAGGTCGCTTGGCCGTAGGAGAGTAGTCCGCTTCTACATTTTCTTCGTCCTCGAAACAACCGTATGGTATAGAGTCATAAGCTAAGGTACTGATTGCAATGGAGTTCTCTTTCTCAAATTCTTCAATATCTCGGATTTTGACGGGAAAAGTCAGGGTTTGAGGTTTTAGGACAGGTAAACGCGATTGAAACATGGCATAGGTTGCGTCGATCGCATTAGCAAGGTAGTGCCTCAGCCCACCTAGCCCTTCTCCTTCTTGTAAATATTTTAGCAGCACGGTTTTCACTGCAAACAGGAAGCGTCGATTTCTAGCTCCAACAACGGTGACCACAGCCTTTTTCACTTGAATGTTTTGGGGTAATACAATGGCGAGGTGACCTGCACTACCAGCCATAGGAATATGTGTCCAAACCAACGCACGCAGTTCGTCCATGCGTTCAATTTGCCAGCCGGAACCTTAGGTTTTCCCTTGAGTATAAATTAGGTCGGAGATATGCTCGAACACTTTCAACATGATCCCGGAGAGATCGTATTTGGGAAACAAAACGAAATACTCACAGTGAAAATAGCCCGGTCTTCTTTTATACTGACACCTTCCTCGGTAATTGTGGTTTTTTATATTGTAGCGTGTCCAGCAAACTTCATTTACACGGATCGCTCTTGTGAATTTGGTCTTTCATCAATCCCAAAAAGTGAGGACGATAAAGAGCTACCAGCTGTTCGATTGATACCACACGATCGCTTTCAGGATCTGTTCGCAGTTTGTACTCGCGCAAATGTCCTTTCATAGATTTGTCCAGTAGACGAAATTCGTCATATGTGGGTCCTGTGGGTACACTCTCCATCATTCTTTGGGTCGATGGTAGTAGAAATTGTTTGTCGGCTGTAAAAGGCTTTTTGCCAAAGCGTTCACCACGTCGAGCGTACTTCTTCTAACCCCGATTGAGAGTCAATGATCTTATTGATGGCAAGGGCTTCCGTGTACCGTCTCCCGGCTTTTCAACAGCTTCCACCCCTTCGGAAGGAAACTCTCCGTCGTCGGTGCCGGCATCATCGTCATCATTGATACCTCGACCGGTCTGAAGCGGGTCCGTGTTGCCACCGAGTTCACTGCGCAAAAATGTGCCCAGCCAATCGTCTTCGGTAGGACTCTCCATGAAGGCGAACGTTGCTGATGTCGCAGCAGCTGACGAAAAACGTGCGCTTGGAGCGTCCTTTTCGAACAAGTCTTCAAACCATTCAGAATTACAAGGCATCGGAGGATCTGCAAGTTGATCGACCATTACAACTTCTTGGGGGCATCAGAGGTTCGACAAACGGATCGGTTGTAGCAATCTCCGGTACTGTTTTTTGTCTGGTCGGTGAGTTGACTGTCGTCGAGACCTGCTCCACCAGCTCGTGAAAACATTGCGAAGATTTTAGATCATCTAAAGCAAGTGTGGGCAAACAATTATTAGATGGCTTGGCCATAGTAAACTCTAAGGAATGTAGGGTCAAGAGAGACACTACACGTTTGAACTAGAGTACGCTAGTGATCCTGCCTCGATTTATCGAACGTTCATACGGTTACGAGCGGAAATGAGTCAATAAACCGTTGACTTCGGGTCAAATTTCATCCAATCGCAATACAAGGTTTGGTTTGTTGGTCTTATTTCGTACCCTCTGTGCCTTGGTAACGGTCTGTTGTGAATAGATTCCTGCCATCGCTCCTTGGTAACGGTTTGTAGTGAATAGATTCTGTCATCGATACCTTGGTAACGTTCTGTTGCGAATAGATCCCAACCAGAGGTCCCTTTGTAATGGTTTGTAGTGAATAGATTGCTATTAAAGATCCCCTCGTAACGGCCTGTAGTGACGAGTTTCCTACCCTTGATTTGTGTGAGAAGTAAACTTGCTTTTTCTTTTAAAAACGTATTCATTCTTTACAAATAAAGACAATATTCATCCAAATAAATAAATCAGTCGATAATATGTATCCGGTCTTTACTCATCCAGCTAGAATTCTCGTTTCTGGATCATCCCAATCTGGAAAAAGTTATGTAGTGGTAAATCTAATGCGCTATATGTCGCTTTTATTCACACCTGCTCCTCAACATATTCGTTATTGCCATGGAGCATTGCAGGCACTTTTTGAAGAATTGGAAAGAGAAATCCCGGCCTGCAATTTCAAGAGGGATTTAATGAAGGCGAGATGTACCCACTGAAAACATGATTAATAATGGATGATTTAATGGAAGATATTGAAAAACAGCTCTAGTTCTAAAGCTATGGAGAATATCTTCACTAAACATTCGCATCATGCAAGCATTTCTGTCATTATGTTTACTCAAAATCCATTCTACAAAAATCTACGGACAATGTCACTCAATTGTTCGCAAAGAAAACTGTGCGAGATTTGGCCCAGATTCGTGCTATTGGAGCCCAGATGTTCCCGAACAAGTTAACCTTCTTTATGGATGCATATCGCGATGCCTGTGCGAAACCCTACTCTTACCTAATTCTTTCTTTTGACCCTCAAATTCCTTACGAGTGGCGTCTTAATGACCGACATTTTCCACCCCTTGAAAAAACTTTTGTTTATCAACCGTTGCAAAATGTAATAAAAGAGACAAATACAAGATTTTAATTGAGAAATGGTGTATTGATCTTATATATTATGCCAATCATGCGAAATAATCCTTAAAACATTGGCAACTGGGTTCGAGGATGATGTACAGTATCTCTTCCGGTATAGGCTGCGCTGCGCGGGATGCCCGGGGGTATAACAACCCACCTCAGTCAACGAGTGGTTCCAAAGGCCGTGAATGTCGGCAAATCTGTATTGAAAATGTTCCTGTAGAAGTTCGTTAATTTATGATTGGAAATAAATATGAAAGACAACTACAAGATTTTAAATTGAAACGTGGTGTATTGAAATTCACATTTATGGATCACGATACATTGAATATTCAATTCTATTAGTACGTTCAAAATCCACATGTTTAAATGAAATTGGCAATGCGGACAGCACAGATTCGGCGGCGGAATTTGCATAAACCGCGCCAAAAAGTTATGAGTAACTGTTCCAAATCGATGCTCGCCTTCAGGTGACGGTGGTGGCTTCGTTGTTGGCGTGTAAACACCGTCGATAAGTGGCGGGTCCCACATATCTGGACTCGCCGGTGAATCTAAGTAAAAAAAGATTAGTTTGTTGCTCAGTTAAAGAATATAAAATGAGTGACTTACCGGTATCGTTGTTATTATTCAGCACCATTTTCACAATTTGTCAACAAGTTTAGTTAAGACTTACAGTATAACTTGACAGTTCGACTGCTGGAATAGCTCTGAAAATGTAGTAGTTGTATCTTAAAATGAAAATTAGCTTCATACGCTACTCGCTCTCAGAATAGGCGAAAACCAGGTGTTAGTTATTTTTTACAATGCATATTACCTGAAACTGCAGCATGCACTCCGCGCGATTTATGTTGGGGCTTACAGTAGGCCTATAACCGATCGTTACCGTTAAATTTTTAATTGCGCCTTTTCCTTTCCATTGCGAAAATTGTTTTATTCTTTTACAAGTAGCATTCTACGTTGAAAACAAACGAATATTATTAGATATAAATCGGTTTTTCATTTGGTATGATACAATAGTGTAAAAGTATTGATCTGTAATACGAACTAACATCAAACAATGCGCAATGCAGGATAAAAAAAGGAACATATTCCCGCGCGTTAAAGAGGAAAAGGGGAGGGCTCTTACATTGAGCGAGTTCTCTTCCCTATCAGGTATAGAGCTGTCCACCCGGCTGGAAAGAGGGGAGCAGTTTCCTCCTGGTGTCATTCGTCTTGGTCTTTGCCTAGCTCTAAATGAGGTTCCTTTCACCTGCTCCGAATTTTTACCCTTTCTTTTCACTAACAAGGATTATTCACACCAGAAAGTTTCAATCTTTTTCCAAAAAGTAAAAAAAATTATAGTAAAAGTTACAATCTTTAACGAAACTTTGTATAAAAGTGCAAACTTTAAGAAAACTTTGTAGAAAAGAGGAAACTTTAGCAAAACTTTCCCCTTTTCAACAAGCTTCTTTCCCCCTCTTCAAAAGAAAGGGGAACATTCTTCCTTGAAAGAAAAGTTTCTTGCTTGCTTCTTTCCTTAAAATCAGGTTTCTTTCCCTTGCTTTGAAGGAAAAGGGAATATTCCTGCCTTCATTGACAAATGTACAAACATTACCGTTACTTTCCCTCTCTTTGCTAGAAAAGGGGAACTTTCCCACGGAATGAAAAGGGGGGAAAAGGTAGACTTCAATGAAAAGGGTAGAATTCATTGAGAAAGGTAGAGTTTGTTCCTACAGTAGCAATAGCAAATAAAATTATCCCCCTCTTTCTCGGTTTAACCACCCTAACAGGTATCCGCACGTTGAAAAAAGGGGGAGAAAATCCCCCCCGCGTGACGCGTGAAGGGGAGGGGAGCTGGCTCCCCTAACAGGAAGCCAAGAGGGGAGGGGAGGGGAGGGCAGCGCCCCAAGCCAACACTGCCCGCAAAGCGGGCAGGACCCCATGTGGCAGTCCCCAAGGTACCTTTACTACTAGCAGGGGTCCCTGCACTAGCCCCTGGGACAATCCACCTTCACCGATTTGTGTGCCAGCGCCATTACTTAGTCCGTGTGTTCGTGTGAAGAACTTAACTTAGAGTGACGTGTGTACGATATCATTGCGTATTGTCTATATGCTACAGGAAATAGCTTTGCTTGATCAGCGTTAATAAAACCGGGGGTACAGGGAATCCTTTTTTGGTTATATAAGTCGGGTACTACAAACTGTCTATTATGTTGGTTACTAAGTATTACATATATGTATTTTGTTCTTTTGTACTGGTTTCCGCCGTCTTTTGGTTGCTGTAGTCGGATATCCAAGCTCTCAATGCGCTCCTTCATTTGGTCTACAAGCTCATGAATTTGGCTGAGTGGTGAACCCCCTCGTATTTCAGGGATTTTAGTCTTTTTGGTATGCATAATTTTTAGCAGGAGCAGAAACGAGGGGAAGAATTGAACATAAGAGTTGAACAGATACTGATAGTGAGGGGAAACATGCCATTAGTCGCTTCATTTACGGTAAATACATCCTCTTGCTCTGTTAGGGCTTTTTGGAAATTCTGCCATTTGCTTTCCCAGCCATTGGCGATTTTTTCGCTGTTTTTCAATCTGTAGTATGTCATGCAGGTTGGTATCGTGGGTAAAGTTGGCCGTTAGGATTTGATTAGTTGAGACATTAACTGAAGGATAGGGGGAGAGCCAATTTACTACTCTAGGTGTTAAATAACTATGACCAAAATCCTCTAGAGATGCCGGGATAATCCACTCCTTTGTTGTGGCTGCACACAACCTAGGTATCTCAAAAAGGCCGACCGCGTTTACTATAAGGTTCATAGGTTCGTGGAAGGATTGAGCTTGGCTGGGGTAACAGGCAATTGTAATATCCATAAGGCTACCGGTAGAATAAAAACATCTCCTAACATCTGCCTGCTTTAGTGCCGAATCAACCGTTTTCCTAAAAAAATCGGCAGAGTCGGGTACTGCTGTTGATGTCGTCTCTTAGCAAGGTGGTGACATGCGAGAGCTTCGTGGTCATCCGACGAACCTCTCGTTTAAGGAGTCAGAATTTGACCGAGTAGAGTTTGCAGTTTGCGATATCGAACTCTGGCAAATCAAGGTACATTTCCCCGTCGTTTGATAGTGCGACATATTCGGGTACGTTTACGATCTCATGATCAAATGTACTTCCTAGATGTCGCCTACCGCCCACCCTCATGATCATGACTATCCTCTCGTTTCCTTGAAACATGCTTAATGAACGCCCCATACTAATTCCATTCTCTACTAGCAGCCGTTTTTACGGCTCTTTAAAAACTTCTGTGGAGTTCCCCTGACTCATTAGAGTATCCGTTTCTTCTTTCTAGTTTCCATTCTATTTTTGTTCCCCAACACTTCCCATTTGGGAAAAGCCGCCCTTGCGGGTATCGTCTTCGCGTACTTGGCTTCTACTCTAACTCTAATATACACTATGTCTGGTTCATATTCTGGAGCGAGAATTGAAAGGGAGCGTCTCCATTGACAACTGACCCTTCTTTGCGCGCGGCTTGCGCTCCTTCTTGTATTTGGACCGCTATACATTCAATACTTCCATTCCGATCTGGCATGCGATCTTTTCTACTATTTTCTCGCTGTTTTCCGGCACAAGTAGTCAGAAGTTACCCTCAACGTAACGAATAGGCACATCCCCTAATTGTTGAAGCAAATAATTTCCTATGATCAAACCTGTGAGCCCGTTGTTAAAAAAACTGCCTTTGTTCGTTTTTCTTTCCCTACTAGCTGGACAGTAAGCAATGTTTCACCTTTTACCTCGGCTAACTTGCCGTCGGCTACCGTAACCTGTGTTCCCTTCAAGTCCTCTGTCGCTGTATTGTTTCTTAATACCCAGTCTTCTTAGATTAAACTAACGGCAGCTCCCGAATCAATTATTCCCCATAATTCCCGGTCAATACACGTAACTAACAAGGCTTTGACAGTTGAAACAGATAACGGGGACTTCTACTATACAGGTGGCCCTATCCCCACGAGTCACCTGACTTAGTTTTCCGATTCGGTCTGACAAGCGTTATACTTTATAGCTCCTACAGGTTGCCGATAACTCCGGTCCAGCGGGCTTGGACTGGGATGTCGAAAACTGGGACGACTGTCCGTGTATGTTCTATTAGCATTGCGGTCAAAGCGCATGTTCGGTCTAAAGTTATCCCTAGCATTGGGTGGATTATTTAGGTCTGTGGAGGTGTTTCGAAAATTTCGTGCTATATGCCCACGTTCCTAATACTTCAACCAAATTGGAGCCCCTTCATGCGTTCGGGAGTTTACGGGAAAATGACGGCCAATCTTACCTTGGGTTCCTCGGAGTTCCTGGCTCAATTGTTGTAATCCTTCGGGTAGTACGCTGCTTAGCTCACTGAATAGCTTCCTCGCCTCGCTATCACTCAATTTCTCAGGTGGGTTGACACCGGCGACAGGCCACGGCCCACTTAACGGGATATTTACACCAACTACATTTACTCGTTTGTCTCCATTCCTTACGACGGAGGACCACCATGCTTGGGATACTCTATCTCTTCCTTGTCCACACTCCAAATTCTTGGCAGCTTACCTGAACTGGTCGCACGTGCTAATCCAAGTTGAGAAAGGGCTTAGACAAGGCTTGGTCACAGCCCGCGGAATAGGTGATTCAATTTTGGGGCATCGGTCATCCGTGGGTCCACGTCCGCACGGAGTTCCAACACGTCGATGTTGTATTAGACCTTTTATCTTGGCCTTTGGATACGCATTTGTAGCCTTGCAGTGGTAGTTTCGTGCTGGGAAACGAATGTTTTCTTGAATTCCGTCTTATGTTGGTCCTAGGCCGGTAGATGACGGTGTTCTTGCCAATATTGGTTACGGTACCAGGTGAGGGCAATTTCCCCGAGGCTTGCATCGAAAAACCTGGCCTTGTCTTCCTCATCCCACTCGTGGAAGTCGGATACTTCTTCGTAACTTTCAAGGAATAGTACGGGGTCTTCGGAATCTGACCCGTCGTACTTTGGCGCTTTGATTGGCTTCCTGAACCTTGTTCTGGTTGCGAAAGCTCCTGTGGTACGAGACATCGTGGCGGAGGAGGCTGCTGGCTGGTTCGCTTGGGCCATTTCGGGTGCTTCGTTCCCTAGGCTGGGGTTATGGAGTTGGTTTGACGGAACTCCGCTCGTGGCTGGGAGCTTAGTAGGCGATGCAGGTACCGCTCTGTCGAGTGCTGTGTACCGGATTATCTCGCCTTGCTCGCTGTCGAACCGGCTGAGCTTAACGGTAAAGGGTGTTGGGTTTCTGGGCAGCCCCAAGGAAATTGCCTCTTCAGGTCTACGCACGCTGAGGTCCGAGACGGTTGGTGCCCTTCGCAGGTCTTCGATGGACTATGTCGGTATTATTTTTTCCCTGGCGGTAACTCGTGCTGTGGGGCAGTCTCTCCACGATGTCGGGCGTCTTTTGCGGGAGGGGGGGGGACATGGTACCTCAGCTGTCAGGATAGAGTTCGCCCTTTCTCTTGGTTCGGACGTTAATTTTTACGTTTTTTCTGCACTTTTTGAATTTCGCTTGTTCCGGTATTAGACAAAGTTAAAGTCCTTTTTCCGTACTTAGTGCACAGAACGATACTTGTACAAAACTTCTATGTTACTTACGCACTTTGCACACTTAACGCGGTTTAACAGGGATTACGAGCTTTTTACTGGAGCCCCGCATCTCCACCAATTGTCACTGCTAGAATAAGTACATTGTTTATGTTTTACAGATTCTGTATTTGAACCAAGGTAGTTCTCCTTGTACGAGCTAGGGCGAACTGCCTTTTGCTGGTGCATTACATAAGAGCTGCGTTTGCCATCCCGGCCGGATGCACGTAGGCTCCTTTCGCCGGGATTGCTTACATTGCTACAGTTGCACTAAGTTGAATTTTTTTAATACGTTTTACTTGCATCCCGTCAAAATGGAAACCGATGGTTCGTTGTAATCCAAGACGTAAGCGTGAGCATTTATCTGTACATACTTGTAACCTCTCGAGGAATGGTGTGCCGTAATCCTGGTCGCAAATGTCAACAGGATGCTAACCAGATGGCGTTTGTTTTTGTTTTTCTCGGTTGTGGATGATGTGCGTATGATAAGAAAAAGGGTAAGAACATGAAGTCTTGAGCTTACCACCCATGGTTGGATTGTAACTATTTAAGCCGAGGTTTGCGTTAGCTTTAATATAACTCTCCCTCCATATTCAGCAGCAGTGGACGCTCTAAAATGCCAACAGCTTCTGGCTGGTAATATTTATCATTTTATTTTTCATTTATTTATCATGTGTTTTAATTTTCTCATCATTCAAATATATATAGAAGTTATAACGATCGAATCAGATGACGATAGCGACAGTGAAGAAGTCCCACCACCCGCTCCAACAGGTAGTTATTTCTTTTCTTTCTAGATGTTTACATTTTATATGTGATGAAATATTAATTTTCTTTTCTTATTCCACTATAGACGAAATTGTCGCTAGAGACGGCTACAGAGGTGAGGATGACATATTTGATGAGAGCCTATCAATAATTGAAGACTTAGTCGATCGTGATGAGACAGCCAACCTTGAAAATTTATAATTTTAACGAATGGGAGCCATTTCTCATCGTTCCACCGCCACACTTTTGTATTTTATGCCATGTGGCATGATACAGTGTTTAATGATTTATGGGTGCCGGAAATATCACACGTAATAAATCTGCTAATTTAATAATTTCGTAATCAAAGCGTGCTTTATTATTTCAACAGGTATAAGGAAATTTCAACAGGTATAAGGGAAATTAAATGCACACGATAGTGGATGGACGGGGAAAATGTGCATCAATGGATTGACGTATATACTTGACGATGGCGCCAGTCAACTCTTACGTCGGCAGCATTTAATTATAAAAAACTGTTAGCAAATTCTTCTATGAAAAATGAATGAAAGAATTAATACATTAGGATTAAAAAAGGAAAATGAATTACACAAATTTCGCTGTCTCTTGCAGTGGTGGCTCTTATTTTAAATATATTTTTGACAATCGAGCCGTGAATAGTCTAGAACATCACCTAGAAACAAAAAAAGCGTTAGTGAATTTGAAGGTGGGAAAAACGGGGAAAATGCAGTCTCCTGCTAAGTCAGATTCCGTTCATTTTCACACACACTGGCCATAACCGCATCATAAATAGTAGATGTCACCTAGAAATAAACGTATCAATTGTTGGTCCTCAGATAAAATAAATATATTCTTTTACCACTAGAAGATTTTTTAACAAAGAAGTATAGTCAAGAGCCAGACGTACAAATACTCGTGTTTATATACGTTGCCTTCAACATGGTTTGTAACAAGTACAGGAAGTTTATTCTACGTTTAGTAATAAAATTGGTGAAAATATTGCCATTTCAAGAAGCACGCTAAAGCAACAGCGCACAGCCTAGTACAACAGCTCACAGCCTAGTACATTAAAAAAATGGCGCTGCTTTGTGCAACAACAGCATACTTACAAAATTATTTTAACTGTTTTGCCTGGCTTGGTGATGTGATTACCGTGCAACAAAACGTGTGTTTTTGCCGGAATCTCGAACTGACTCGTTTTGCCCGAAATGAACCAGTTCAGCTCGAGATCGCTTTGGTAAATATCACCTGTGCACTCATGAGCATTCATCACAATAGGCGTTATACAGATATTACATTTAGGCGGGGGCTACCCAGTTAAATTAGCAAAAAGGCCTTCTTAAAATTTTGTACTTACTAGGATGCTTCACAGTAGATGCAATTGATCTCAAGTCCTCAGTGGTGGTGAGACCCACCCTAACTAAACCTGGCACACACTCTTCGTGGTACCAGCTGTCGCATTCACTACATGCGATCCATTGACAACCCTCCAGCTTACTCGGAGCATTTTGCTTAAAGCACGTGGCGCAAAATTCGGGTATTATGTCATTCAATATCTGGTCATCAATTATGTTAGACGCGGAAGTGTTTGCTGTTTTACCTGAATTCTGTGTTCCTTTGCGAGTAGAAAAAATCCCTTCTTTACGGTTTTATCACTGCATTGCTACTTGAAGAAATGTTATCTTCAAATATTTCTTCTCTTTTTTGATACGTTCCTGTTCAGTTAAAATTTTAAGGGATACCGCCAAGCTGTTCATCTGAACATATTGTTCGCTTGTGTAATTACTTCGATTCATTATATTGTGGATAATGTCGTTACAAATATCCAGCAATATTTCGCTAACAAGGTATTATCTTCGACTTTTACAGGCTATAACTTAAAAGCCATATGCACACCGTCTTCTTCGCTACCAGCGCCTTCGACTTGAGAGTGTCTCTGATCGTTCGGTAACGGTGGAAGAGCTTCATGAATATGTTTGTTTGAAAGAAAAATCATTGCATTCACACGAGAATGTATGCCGACATGCTCCGCATAGGCCGCAGCGATTAAAACAATCGGTTTGGGTGCACAGTCTGTCGTAATGTTAGATTACTAAGTAAGAGATACCAGGACTTGGCTGAAATTGGACGCGCCAAGTTTTCGCTTGCAAAATCGTCACATGCTCATCTGGTATCTGTTTTGAGAATAATGCCTAAGGTGAATTTGTTTCATGCTATAACTTAGTAGTCCCTTTCGTAGAGCACTATCTCTTTTTGTATTCTTCTACTTGAAACATTTTTAAGTGTTCAACTAGTGAGTGGATTCGACGGTTAAATTTACCCTTCAAGGTGTAATGTTTTAGATGACGATGGTACGTTTCTAAAACCATGTTTGTTTTAACAGACATTTCTTTGACACTATAGCCAACAATCGTAGACATACGCTTATTGAATTCATCAATATAAGTTAAAAATTTGGTTATGTCCTGCGAAAGTCTATCTCATCCCTAATGAATATTAAATGGTGCAGGGAAGAAAAGATGTCTAAAATTTCACTCGTAACTTGCGCCTGGAGCATGGTTAGTTGTTTTTCCAAGCTCGCAAGACATGCCAAATGCATATACGTCTTTGTGTTTTGCTGGTATCGAGTACCTTTTCCCAGGCGTTCCAGTAGGCTACTGGTCCGCCATGTCGCTCATGTATTGCTTCGGCTGTAATTCTCCTACTCTCTCTTTCAGTTTACTGAAGAAATATAAAATTACTACCTCGTATTCCTGGTCGCACAATAAAAAAGCCACCGGGTATCCCATTCGGGACTTGTCTAACACCATTAAGGTAGTTAAGATAAAAGCTTACTGATTAATTATATACTTACTTTCTATCAAAACACAGTCACCTTATAAAGATTTAAATGCCTGTGCTTGAGACTCGAACATTATCCCTAAGGAGAAATTATTCTCATCAAGACCTGATTTGCTGTCTTGAATGCCCTGACCCTTGTAGTGGAAAACAGGCTTTTTATCGACTTTTGCCATTTTTTCTACCTAAAGATCAACGCGAATGCTATCGTATTTGTCTTTTCTTAACACTTTTGGGAACATTTGCACTAAATTTCCTACATCTTTGTGTGTTACAAGTTGATGCTTACATTTCCCTGGTCAATATCCCCTGCCAATTTTTCGACTATAACATGATAAGGATTTGAAGATTAATCATTTTTCCCATTTTCTTTTTTATAGATTCCTTAATCCTATTTCCGCCAGGGAGCCTGTCGTGCGGAATCTGGAATCGACAGTAATCTATAGCGACTTTTCCTGTCTTTGTGTTTACATTAACTTGCACAAAGGAAGTGCAGCTTACCCCTTTACGGAGCGATTTTTGTTATTCCATGGCACGATGGCCTTCGCTTGTATTCTTATAAACGTAGGATCTGGTGCATAGGTAACTAAACACAGTACGGTTCTTTCATTGTCTTTTCCCTCTTCGGAAGACCCAAGACGTGTTGTATTCAAGTTCCGTATGCTCATTCCATTGAAGCTTAAAAAGTCAGGAAAAACTTCTGACTCTTTTACATCAATTTGATCATGTATACCTGTTATATGCCTAACGAGTGCAATGTGACTAGTTAAGTTTTCTTTGCACAAGTAAGAAGTAATCCTAAAACTGTCAGCTTTAGTATTAAAGCCTTTTCGATTTGAGGGATTGCTAACTTCAACTTCTTGTTGCATTTGCTGATCGTCTGCCGGGAGAACATCTTAAAATGCCGAATTCGTGTTATTCACGCAATCCATGGATGTATCCGTACTCGTAGCCTGAATAGGGTGGAAGCATTATGTGTTGCTTCAAGTAAGCGGAAGACAATCCACGTTGCAGAAATTTCATCGGTGGATCTCACGCTCTTCTGGAGATGCACTATAGTTACGCATGTGACGCCTTCGGTTCGACTCCTTCGAGTAAATTTTCGAGAAATACTTCCAAACAACTATCCTGCTTTTTTACTTATCCGTGGGTGAGACCGAATTAGATTTAACCTTCGACTTTGATGAATTGGTTTGGACCTTTGACTTCTTTTCTGGAAGAAAATCTGAATCTGAGTCAATAAGTAAGTCTCTGTGGGGTTTGTTGTCACTTTCTCTAATGGAGTTTACGTGACGGTAAGTATTTATACCTTTCCGATCCTTTTTCTCTGCAGAGAAGCCCACACGGTAATCTGTGAAATCGATAATTTCTGCAACCTTTTCCAAATGGGTACTGGGCTCCGGATCGTTTTTGATTCGAACCTCGTCTGTATTTTCGGGTCCTGTCACGATTAACGGAACGAAATGGATCGGAGTCCAATACTGGCTTAGAACCATACGTCTGTTTTTTACCATGAACCTATTCCAGGCTCAAATGGTACGCAATTTCCCTTTTAATTCAGAGTATCTGGAGTAAAAACAGCGTTGAAATTTTGATACACGCGGCCTGGTCTTACGTCAAGTTCTGGATACACGCTCTCAACCTTTATTCCACAAGCCCTTGGTAACACACTCCACTGCTGCTCCTTTTTGTGCAGCTACGTACTCCGCTTCTGCGGCCACGTACTTCCGGTGCTGCGCCTTCAGGAGCGGCTACGCACTTCAGGAGGAGCTTGGTACCCTGCTGCTGTGGCTTCATTTTTTAGCGAACTAGCAATTTTTTACTAGGTAACCCCTCTTCTTGCATTTACTGCACCTTCCGCGGGTACTACACAATATTTTTCAGCACTTTTTTTTAAAGATTTTTGCCAGTACGTACTTGCTTTTTGGTCACTTGTATACTAGGACGGAAAATCCTTGCGCGACTGTAGCTATTAACTGCTGTCTGTCGATCGTCGCGAAGTTGTATGAGAAGTTTTCGTGCGTTACACAAACTAGTTCGGAACAACATTCCCCCAACTAAAGCCATTGTGAGCTGTGCTTAGGACCTCAACCGACTTCGTCGCGGTAAAGAAACTTAAAGAAAATGCTAGTTGATCTTTGAAAGGACCCATGAAGCTTACATTTTCGGTGTTAGTTTCTTTTGAACATCCTGAAACACACAACGGAAAGCTAGAACGCGTATGTCCTAGATGAGCAATATTACGAATTATTGATATGGTTGACATCACTGGGGAGGGTAAACGCATACCCGTACCTAGAGTTTTGTTTCGGGGCTAGCTAGCATGTAACAAAATGTGTACTCGTTTAAAAAAAACGAAGGGGAGGGGGGCGGATGCTTTGCCGTACACAAGTTTGTGGATTGGTAGGGCTATTCGTCCGGTACATTACATACTTTACTGTTTTCTTAACGGTTAGGGCAGTGGCTTGCCGAAATTGTCTTATGGTGTGAAATTTTTTTTACAAAATTGGCGTTTTATACAGTTTGCACAATTTTCTCGACGTTTGGGGTTGCGGGATAGGGGGTTCAAATTACGATTCTATTTCAGGGGGGAGGTTGGTGCCAATGTTGGAGGTTTTACTTCCCGTGTAAAACAACAGAAATCATATTTCGGGGAGGGGAGAACCGCTAACCACCCTGGGTTCGGTTGTGTTTGGCATTGACGCGAATTTCCCACCATGAGAATATCGTCACTTGGTGACGGGGACGTTTTATTTTTCACCTTACGTTTCTCCTTTTTCGAGTTGCTGCCTGAAAGAACATGTACATGGGTCAACAGAAAGAAATACAACTTGCACCCTGGGAAGCTTAGGCTTTGTTTCATACATTTCGCCGTGAGCTTAGATGTTTGCCTGCTTGTATTTATCGTCTGGTCCGGATCAAATGTTGCGGACCAAGGGATAATTACATTCCCGAAACTTATTTTGTTCAAATTAAAACTTACGACTCTTTTTGTTCATTTCACTTGGTTTAATTTTAGTCATAAGTCAATGAGCGCAGTAACAACCCAGATAAAAATTCATCATGATTTATCCAGTGAAAGAATCATGATTAATTCAATGAAAGATCGTGATTAATTATGATCTTATCATGATAAATCAAAATTCAGTGTAAGATCTTGCTTCGTATAAACCATTTTGGTTTATACGAAGTATGAAAATAAATCATGATAAGTCATGATTTATTATGGTAAGATCATAATTAATCATGATCTTTCACTAAATTTTGTCAGAACTGCAATTAATGATTAAGTAGACATATATTAATGTTATTTGGAAAATTGTTATATTAGATGAGGTTTTCGATCTTTCTTCATTAATCTATTAAAATTATGAATAAAACCACCGAAATGATGTCACATTGCCAGACTTTTCCTTTTAATAACTGTACAACAAAATTTCTGATTCATGGAAATTCTATATCTTTATATTTTCTCTATTTGGAATAGAATAATACTATCTGACGTGTTCCTGAATTTTGAATTAATACGGATTTTGTATACGACCAAGACTGTAGTTTTGGACAGCACCGCCACCTGTCTGTAGCTCCCTCAAATGCGCAGTTAGTAACAGCTGAGCTTTGTTTTGCCAGTGAAAGCATAGTGTTAGACGTGTTAAAAATCATCTTTTTACCATACAGTTCACTTTGCATTGTACGATTTTGTGGCCACTAGCGAAGTAGCTGTTGGACAGCTCTGCTGGTTTGATAGGTTTGAGTTACCAGCAAACATCAAATAACTCAAGAAGAAGCGAGTGATTTCTGTTCTTTGTGTTCTTTTTTATTCTCCATTTTGGTTTATACAAAGTACGAAAGTACATAATTCGGAACGTATGGTGAATCGTTTTTCTTATTACTAAATATTTTTATTTTATGATTATTTACAATAAATTATGTTTTCTTATGGTACAAAGGTATCATGAATTATCATGATAAATCATGATTAATCATGATTTATCATGATTAATCGAAACGCTCATTGACGACAACACTGCCGGCATAACCGCTTCTGAACCAACACTTGCCGTGATAGAGGACCACCGTGTAAATCCCGAACGAATTCGATGCGCGAAAGAGCCTAAAAATTTCAAAGGCAAAACTGGAGATGATCCATTGAACTGGCTGAGGGAATACCAATCAGTCAGCAACAGTAATGGGTGGTCCGAAGAAGACAGGCTGTCTTACGTAGATGATAACCTTGTCGGTCCCGCACGTTCCTGGTATGACAGAACCTACCAACAAGGCACCAGCCCTGCGACATCCTGGGAAGCGTTTGCTGAAAGTCTTAAGCAACGCATTCTGAGGGACAGCTATCGCCGTTACCTTAAGGAAAAACTTTCGAACCGCTACGTTGGATACGAATAGGGAACCCCGTTGGATACAAATAGGGAATGTTACGGGGTTCTAGTTGTCTAAATATTTACTAATATATGGTCAGAAAGTACTATGTTCCTAATGACAACCACTCGGATGGGGAATTAATTTATTTTTGCAGTTGAGTTCTTTCTAAAATTCCTTGCATGAATAAAGGGTGAGTCTAGTTGTCAATCACCTAGGATGATAGCAAACTAGAGATGCCTAATACACGCTTTGTCTATCTATGTGCTGAGACCTAATGTCCAAGCACGAGCTAGTCTCAGAATACGGATGTGCCCCGTTTGCTATGCAAGTTAGTCCACATCATGCATGGGAGGATCAATCCAAAAACGATCCGGATCGGATCTTGATCCGTGAACCGTTGCATGGATCGCGATCCATGATCCAAAAATTTTAATTCCGTTGTATGGATTGCGAACCGTGATCCGAAACTTTGAGATCCGTTGCGTGGATCGCGATTCGTGAGCCCGAAGATCCGCGAACCGGGGATCCAAAATCCGCGATCCGAGATCCGTCGAACTGGGATCCGAGATCGGAGAACCGAGATCCAAATCACCTTACCGGAGATCCGAGATCCGTGATCCAACATCCGAAACTAAAGATCCAAGTTCCCTCCATGGGAGATCTGAGAACCGCGATCCGAGAAACGTTGAATTTCGGATCGCATAGGGCATGTTCACACGGATAATATAAGTACATAAGGTCTTTCCAGTTGCAGAATATCTCATTAGAGCCTTCGGGAGGAGGGAGGTTAGTGGGAATGTGGGGGGTGGGAGGTCTGGAAGTACCGGCTTGCAGATGAAGAAAAAGAAAATGAGAAAGCTAGCGAGAAAACAGGATGCTTGAAGGCCTCAGCCGTGTAAATTTACAACGCTTTTTGTCTTATACTTTTTTCATTTATTATTTTAAATAAAAATATTGTAACGTAATAAAGTGAGCGACACAATTTTTGGTAGCGGTAACTCGTTTATTAATATCTTCCACAAGACTCAACTAACGACTGCCCAAGACTGACAAATGCCTGTGGCAAGGTGGACCTATTTAAAGGCTGCCGTCGGGCACTGGGAGCTGCATAGCTTGCAGAAACCCAGGCCGACGGCGAAAAAGGATGTCACATACGCCCTTGGTCAGCGCAGGAAATCCCGTGCTGACCCTTACATTCTACACGTGGGACAAGTCGCCATTACATACACGTGACTAAACCTACACGTTACATAGCCCCCCTACAGGACCCAAGCGTCCCGCTTGAGGGCAACTAAGAGTGTCACAAAATTTCACTCCTACCAAACTACACGGTTGTATTTCAGTTGTAAATCTGGATTAACATAGGGACACAGCATACAAACATGAGAAAAAAACAATGGGGTTCTAGGGAAAGGCTACATTACGGGAAGTGGGAAAAAACACTCACTTATTTTCGCTTAACCAGTCGGCCTGTAGCAGGTACTCTCCTCCATACGCCGTGGCACTCCTTGGCCAGGTGCACCTCTGCTTGGCAACGCAGACACAGGGGTGGTATCCGTACTACCGGCGTCGTGTTGATCTCGGATCCTATTGGGACTCGGGTGGCCTTCGTTAAGGCCCGAGTTACCTCTGGTGTTGGCTCGACCCCTTC
>JAHZNP010001016.1:0-28989 GCA_020615345.1 Triops cancriformis
TTCATAGCACGATTGGACGCGCCCCTATTGAAGTTACTCCAGAAAATGAAGCCAAAGTGGCAGCTCATATACAGAAAAAACGCGTTTTTTCCGCAAAAAGTTATATTAGATTTCAGAAAGGTTGTACGCATAAAGAACGATGTCAAACCCTTGTTCAATAAAGGTTATATTGTCCAAAATACCTATGAAATCTTCAAAATTGACACTGTAAAGAACACCCAACCTGTAACTTACCAGTCGATTGATTTGCAAGACGAGTCTGTTATTGGTCAGTTTTATACTATAGAATTAACGAAAGTAGCCCCACCCAATTTGAAAACTTTGTACCCTATTGATCGATTCTTAAAACAACGGCGTGCTGGTAAGGGAGAATCCGAGTATTATATAGCTTGGAAGGGATGGCCTTCTGAGTTTAATACGTGGGTTAAAGCCTCCGAGTTGACACCTCACTGAGTTTGTTCAAAGAAGACTCGCATTCCCAAGCAGAAAAATTTGTACACTAACCGTTTACGTCTTCGCAAAAATAAATCGCGATGAGCAATACATTGTCCTACCTTCCAATGCATCTTTGACGCAATTTCCTGATAATACTATAACCATTTATCGAACCTTGTTGCGTGAGCCGATCCAGGTGGCAAGCGATAATTACGAAGTGGCTCTCACCGAGCTCATTTTTGTAAATACGATCCATACATTGACGGATAGTGATAAGGAGATGACTGTTCGGATCTGCAAACCTGAAAAAGAGGTTGAAAAACAACTTGTTTTAAAAACTAGCATGGACATTTACGATAAATTAGAAAATTTGGTTGTCGACCTCAATAAAACTCTAGCAACTCTTTAGAAATAAAACTCTAGCAACTCTTTAGAAGACAAATCCCAAAATTAAATTGGTAAAATGGCAGTATTCCACTGGCAAGAAAAACAGTGTGAGTCTACAGCTCGACCCCAACATATCGGAAAATGATGAATTTGAGCTGGTTATTTCCCCTCGCTTACAAGCCATTTTGGGTTTCGCGGACAATACCGTGTTCATCCTCAACAAACAAATCACGAGTATCATAGGGAGCTTCTTACCCGAATTAAAATGGGGAAACCATACACTTTACGTTTATTGCGATATTGTACGCTCGAGTCTGGTTGGTGACAGCAGCGCACCTCTGTTACATGTCGTTCCAGTTCACCCCAACTGGAAAGATGGAAAAACCGTCTCTTTAGAGTTTAACCATAATTACTATTTTCCTCTGAGTCGAGGCTACTTGGACACGGTTCACATCTATTTAAAGACCAGTACGGGTCATCCTTTGTTATTCTTGTCCGGAACAGTTACAGCAGTGTTACATTTGAGGAAAAATTGGCGTGATGGACCCCTATAAGGAATGTCTCTCGGTTGACTGCTTTCAGAAGGCGTTAGATCCTCAACAGCGTGGGAAAGGAGAAGTTTGGGCGGTTTATTATCGAGGAGCGTATCGTCAGCGTGGTTACGGTTTCTTTTCCCGTTACATGATCACTTTATTTAAAAGAGCTGTGGTTCCAACTTTGAAACATTTGGCTCATAACGTAACCGCTGACGTTTTGACCGGCAAAAAATAAAAGATACTCTGAAGACACGTGGAATGGAAAGTTTGAAAGAAATCGGTCAACACTTATTGAATCCCTCCCAGAATGGTCGCGGTTTTGTACAGTTTTTAAACAAGAAGCCTATTACTCCTCAGCTCAGTATCAATTCACCTGTTGTTGCAAAAAACGTCTCTTGTACGCCGTCGTCGCCCTTCCTCGAAGAAAAAGAAGAAGAAGAAGATTGTTCGTATTGTGAAAGCTGTAGCACCCTACCAGTCTGAAAGTGGAATAAAAAGTCAGAAAAAGCCAGGTCTGCCCTGCTAGCGGTGTTAAATAACTTTCTTTGCACCTTTCTATTATTTTGTGGCAGTTTTTATTTATTTTGGCGGTGTCTTCGATGACGAGGGCTGCAATACACCTGGCGCTTGTTGCCAAGCGGCTTAGGCTAGTCCTCATTCTGCTAATTCGTCCCCCTGGACCTGCGATCTATTCCTAGGTCTTTACTCATCTGTCTTCCCTCCTAATTCAGCAAATACCTCTTCCGTCGTTACTGACACCTCTTGAGAACTTTTATTCGCTTCCTCGACAATTTCACATATACCGACTGTTCCCTTCCCCTGTTCACATTCCCGACTTCCCTGGCTTACCTCGCCTAACGTTAAAACCCGGCTGTCATTAGAATTGGCGATGGTACTAACGTGCAAACGTTGTTGGACCACAGGTTCGTTTCCAACTAACCTAGGGCCCTCAGGCCTGTACTCAAACGTAACTCTTTCCAACTGTTTTAGCAAATCATTCCCAATATGAAATCTACAATGTCTGTGTCAATGACAATTACCCTGGTACTAACCCTTTGTCTAAAAGCGTTAACGTGACTACCAAACCTCCTATAGCTTAAATTGACCCCCCGTTAGCTACCAAAATATCCAACCCTTCCCATAGTTTGTACGCAGAACCCATTTTCCTTAACCCAAGCCCCCGATAAGACACTTATTGCGGCCCCCGGATCCAAAAGTGCTAAAGTTTCTACCCCGTTACTAGTTACTTTCTCTCGGATCAAATTGGTGCAGTCTATTAACGATAAGGGAATTACCCTTATTGTTAATTCCCCATTAAGTACGACAAATAAAAGTACAACCGGGACTTAGAAAAGTTTTACTTAAGGCAAAAAATTACAAGTCCATACCGAGACCAGCCAAGTCTTTTTAGGACGTAGAAAATTTTAACAAGTCCGCACAAAACAGCTAAGTCCTTTTAGAACTTAGAAAACTTAACGAGTTCGCACAAAATAGCTAAGCCTTTTTAAGACTTTTAAAACTTTTAACTGGGGGTGTTTCGGCACTACCCCGCATCTCCACCAAATTGTCACGTAATAAAGTGGGCGACACAAGTTTTGAGAGCGGTAACTCGTTTATTGTTCTTAAACGACTGCCCAAGACTGACCACACTGACAAATGCCCGAGACAAGGTTGCTCTATTTAAAGGCCGCCATCGGGCACTGAGAGCTGCATAGATTGCAGAAACCCAGGCCGACGGCGGAAAAGGATGTCACATACGCCCTGGGTCAGCACAGGAAATCACGTGCTGACCCTTACATTTTACACGTGGGACAAGTCCCCATTACGTACACGTGGACTTAACCCATAGGTCACAATATGATGCAACAGGAGAGCACTCCTTCCATGTCTAGTCGACTGGATTTACTAACTATGCCTCCAACCCAAGCAGCTATTCTTCAATCTAAGGATATAATCATACAAAGTCGGAACTCTACACGCGATAATGAAGGCCCCATTGTATTTACTTTTTCTACCCACTCTAACCAGTTTCTGGATTTTGAACGTGTTCAGCTGTATATCTAATTTAAAGTAGTGAAAGAGGATGGTTCCGTGCTTGTTGAAGACACAGATCATGTAGTTCCGACGAACTTGTTGTTGCATTCACTAATTAGTCAAGTCGACCTGTCCTAAACGATACTTTGGTCACGGGATCAGGACAAAACTATGGTTACAAAAGCTTTTTAAACAATCTGTTTCGACACGGTGAAGAGTACCACAAATCTATGGGAACGAGTATGCTTTATTAAAAAGACAGCGAGCCGGGATTATTAACTCCCACCAATCCTTCACCCAAATCTTTGGAGGATTACATTCGGGAAAACAAAATGGTTGAGCTTATGGGACCTTTGAATGTGGACATTTCCCACACTTCTCGAGTTTTGCTGCCCGACGTAAACTGTCTCTTGCGTCTTCATCGTCAACCAAACGAGTTCCTCCTCAGTTATAAAGCAAAAGACAATATGGATAAGCGAAAATATAAGTTGCAAATAGAAAAAGATCAACTAATCTTGCGAATTCACAGTGCTTGTCAAGAATACCGCACTACTCTAGAACGATCTTTAATGGTTGGACATCCTGCCAAATACCCCTTTTTAAGAACTGAAGTGCGTTCTTTTACTATTCCCTCTGGCACCATGCAAACAACCATAGAAAACAACTACCTGCGCCGCGTTCTACGTCGTCTCGTCATTGGGTTCTTACCCACTACTACATTTCTAGGAGACTTTCACGCCAATCCTTACAATTTTGAACATAATGACGTGTCGTCCGTTTCTGTATCGCTCAACAAAGAGGAAGTACTATTTCCCGCTATAACTGTGAGTGAAGATGAATACCTAATGGGTTATTATTCACTTCTGGACTGTTATAATGTAACCAACAGCGAAGCCGGACTCTCCATTAATCGAAAAGATTACAAAAGCGGTTATCGTCTCTATGGATTCCAAATCGTTCCCACAGAGCAAGGTTTTGGGTTGCTAAAAGAAGGGAATATCAAAATAGATGTTCGTTTCTCCAAAGCACCAGACAAATCTTTAACTATGATTGTCATGAGCGAAGTGGACCCACTTGTGCAGATAGACTTTGCACGTCAAATACTGTTGGAATGAACACGATTCAGATGAAACACGCCCTACAATCAGACAAAGCAATTCGAAAAAGGGATATCCAAACATAACTCATACCACAAGACTTTCTACACCAGGTGGTACCCTCTTTGGGTAAAGCTACCGTAATCATTTGCAACACTCACCCCAGTAATCATGATGGCGTGCACTGGCTTTTGATTACTGTGCCAGCTCATCCCTCACTCCTGCGACCTGTGGAATTTTTTGACAGTTTGGGTTACAGTGTCGAACATTATTATCCTGATTTTGCTAGTTGGTGTGGATCGTATTTAAAACAGAATCATTCTTTGACGGTGGAGGCTCGTAGCACGCGAGCTTGTGGGCAATGGTGTCTTTATGTGGCTTTAACACGAGCACGTGGTCTTACCTTGGAAACCATCCTACAACCCTTTCGTTCCCAAAGAAATCAGTGCCAGTTGCTCCGGCAGGATCAATGGGTGGAAAACTTATTTAAACGTTATCAAAAACCCTTTACCTTAAAATGTAATGGTCAAACGTGTCGTCCAATGTATGAAACCAATGAATTGTAATACACTGTTTTTTCTGATAAAAGTTGTTTATTTTCTTCAATACCATTACATCTAAACACATAAAAATAAAAAAGAGCAAATTCGACAGGTTTTTGCTCGGTTATGTTTTGACTACTTTTCAAACGAGTCATAAGAACGATGAGTGTGTATATGCCTGTCTGACAGAAATAGTATTTGTCAATCTTCTTTTGTGAGGTCGTTTTTTTACGATCTGCTAGTACTGACTCTGCCATTGTTTGGAGCTCCGGGTGGTCATGGGTTCAAGTGGTGGGATCTTACGTGAATGAAGCTTTTTGAGACGTTTGAAACTTCTTAAACGTGTTTGTTTCGCAACAAGTTCAAGAGGGAATTCAAGTTCCAGCATAGCTTTCTGGAATGTTTCTAGCTCGGGCAGTATTCTTGTTTTTCTTTTCGTAACCATACCGTTGATGTAATCGTCCAGTGTAACACCGGGAACGACACTTCCGTATAACTTTATTTCATTCGTTGGAGTAATCTCAAACAGGCCAGGGTTTTGCGCGTTGAGAAGAAACGAGTTGGCAAGAGAAGCTAGAGTATTGCCCGACTTTTCTAAAGTAGCATTCATACTTGGCGCATCTACGAAACTTGTATTCGAATCGTCATGGTAATCCGTCTTTTCAGTTGCATCCGCATCGGATAGAAAACTGCGTTCTTTGAAAGAAATAAAACGCGATACAGCATTAGGTGTTCTGGTTGTAAGTTGATGGCTCAAATCGGCTGTTGGAGGGGGAGGGGGAGAGCTATGCTGGTGCGAACCTACTGGAACTGATGACATGTTGTGGGATGGATGTGCAGCCAGATAACGACGAAACATCTTTTCAAACTGATGAAACTTTGTACTCGAATCCATTTGGTTGTCGTTGAGTGTGCTCTTCCTTTCATCTTCCAAGCGGTATAAATAATTCAATTTCACACTAGTTGGCGGTTGTAAAGGATGGGCACGTTTCTCGTGTTTCATCAACTCATCCACACTATAACAAAAACTGTCCGTATCGGTGAAGATGAGTCTACAGCGAGATCCAAACCGTGGACGAATTATGTTATAGTGGAAGTCATACATATGACACTTGGCTAGTTCGAGAATGGCAAACTCCACTAATATTGGTTTGTTGTAAAACACTTTGGATTTACGCTTCTGCACTAACACCAAATTGTCGTTGACTCGACGAGCATGGTGAAAAGCCGGACTTGCGCTGTGTCGCAGAAGCGTTCTTTCATCATTGACAACGTAAATGTTGGTACGATTGTCTACATTTTCAACAGTTTTACCTTAATGTGCAGGAAGAAAGAATTTATCAGAAAAAAGTGACCTCTTTCCATTAGTTGTAGTAACATGCAAGTTCGAACAGTAGAAACTTACCAAATATGGAATGGTTCATGAGTTTGAACGAATCCCGGTCAGCATCGTTAGTGGCGGTTGCACGTTGAGCTGTATTTCGCTCAATGTATGATCGAAACATGGGCTCTTGGTGAAATACGATGGCGCCATGCATTTTAGTTACTAAAAGACCGTGTGGTAGGGCAAGCTGCAACATGCGGTAGTGGATGAGATACTGTTCTTTACCATGTAATGTGGCACACAGTTTGGATGCATTGCCGGAAACCGTAGATCCTGTTCTTTATACTGCTCTCGAATCGTCGGACCCAGTTCATTCCACTGGATGGTCTCTTTCCGTGGCAGGAATGGGAAATTATCGTGCTCTTCGTGCAAGTGAGCTGGATATTCCATATCCACTAGGAAGGCGTATCCTGTAACGGTGTCTGGTGTCAGCTTCATGATCTCGCTGACTGTAAGACAGTGCTCTGGCTCGATCCATCGAATTTGATACTTAGGGAGGGCTTGAACCATAGCGTATCCGTACAGATTATTAGCGTAAATATATTCGATGGAAGAAGTTGGTTGACACGGGTTGTAGTGTTCTAAATCTGGAGAGTTGGCCAAAGCATATCGACGCGACACCATGGTTTAACCACTACGAATGTTTTCTTTAACCACGTTGAGCATGTTGACGTCAGTCATGAGCTCCATTTTCAACCCTGTTGTGTAGAGACAAGCATTCCAGCCGAAGTGTGAAACGCTGTAAAAATGAGCAACGTCTAATCCTGACGTTTGAAAGGCGGTTTCTCGTAGACTTTGAAAACAGTCGGCGAGGATTCGGACGTCACATTCCAGATAGAGGTCATGGTAATAGTTGAACGTTTTACAATCAAAGACCTCCTAAACCTTTTGTGCGTGAGCATAGTCACTTTCAGACACACTTTGTCCGGTGAGCGTTGAATGGAACGCTTCTCGAAGTGGGAGGTATGGTAGGAGTAGCACATCCTCACTGGTCATAAATTCGTATGGGAACACACCTTTCCTAGCCAGGAGCTGCAATTTTTTTTTTCATTGCCTTTCACCCAATCGGAACCTTTGAGATTTCGTAAGGATGTAGTCCTTTGCTAGATAACACCTGCGCCCAACGATCCAGACTGGTGTTCATGAACTGGAGACTGTCCAGGAAACGCACGTTATCTACACGTATGGTTAAAAAGTTTTTCATGGATTTGGGTATTATTTCTATTTCTTCTCCTTCGGTAGCCATGATTTGAGTAATAAAATGTCCATCATAGTTTCTAAAGTAACACACACAAACAAATTAATTAGCGAATTTACAAAAAAAGAAACTACCAAATACGATGTGGAAAAAACAGGAAGTGTGTAGCGCTCTATCTTGCAATGTAGGTTACATCCAAAATGCGCTATCCCACGAAAGGAACCGTCATAATAATCGTGGTCAATAACATGTTGCTGAATTTGGGTTTGGAAATCGGGAAGAGAATTTTTGCAGTGCACACAGTGTGTTGCATTTCGTTGTTATGCTGTGCATGAGCCACTAGCTCAGATCGGAGTGGTAGATTAGTGAATCGCAAACGTTTTTCCAGTTTGTCAGACCAGGAAAAGACAAAGTGGAGAAATTTTCTCACAGCATCTTTGCCGGTCTTGTGGAAAACGCTTTTTCATTACCGTGAATATCCAGTATGAGACAGCAAGCGGATAGGGGTTTGTGATGGTGAAGTCGTTCAGGGATGGTGCACTCATCACTCGTCAACATCGCCTCAAAGTCAGCGAAAGCTATGTACGGGGCGCGCTGAGCAGAATTAAAGCGACGCATTTTTACGTATCATTCTGCTTCTCGATTGTTGGAAGTGTGACAATCCGACATGGTCCTTTGTCGCAGTACTGTTTATGAGCGTGTAACGACGCTTCCGTAGCGAACGTGCTCGGACAGCGGAAACACCAAAAACGTTGTCTACTCCCTCGCTTTCCTAAAAGTCGACTCATCTGGATGATAGGCCAGAAATGACCACGACCTGGTGCTACACAGGCGTAAAGCAGGTTCAAGGGCTCGCGATTGGGAAAGTGTTTGGTTGAAATTTTGAAGGGGAAGACACTCACGTTTTTCCCGCTCTTTCCAACTTCTGGTATATCCTCATAAGCAAAAATATTAATAGCTAGACAGTGCTCCGACTCAAAAGCATCGACATCTTGGATCTTCACTGGGAAAGTGAGGGTTTGTTCGCGTAGTTTGGGAAGCATGTCTCAATAATCGTTAAAGTATCGATCAATGGCCGACCTGCGATAACGTCGCAGTTCAGGCACCAATCGAAGGTCGGAAAGCTCTCGAATCAACAGAGCTTTCACAGCGTACAGGAATTCATAGCGTACAGGAAAAACTTGTTGTCCTGTACTCCATCGATATCTACCAGCGCACGTTTCTTTTGCAAATTTTTCGGTAGAGCAATACGTGTTATATTATCAGTGTTACCACTACCACCTGTTAGTGGTACATAGCTCACGGTGGACACACGTAGCTTAAATATATGAGCCATATTCCAACCTGATCAAATACCCGTTTGTTGATTGTGAACGTTGTTGGAAATGTGCATGAAAGCATCCGTCACAATAGCATCCAAGTCTGAAAACATGAGGACTACAGCATATGTGCTGTGAAAATATCGATCCTCACGGTTTCTTTCCACAGTTTCAGCTGTTTGCACAACACGCTCCGTTTTACTATATATGGTTAATTTAACTTTTATGGAGCGTTGTAGTTGACGTTGTCGTTCTCGCTCTATGAGATCCACAATTTCGTGTCGATGATCTTGCAATAATTGTTCTACAGTTATAATTCTAATGTCGCGACTGAGGAATAGGTCGTACTCCCGGAGATTACCCTGTATGGCACGTTCCACATCTACAAACGGTCCTAGGACAGGGGATGGTGCGCGTGAATTGTCTATCGACGGTGGAGATGATGGTGGAGGTCCAGCGAAGTTGCGTATACATTGGATACGACGTTGACGTCGTTCAATTGTTCGACGTGAGGGTCCACGCTGTGCTACTCCACTACCAACTTGCATGATTCTGTTGAAGGTTGGGGGATGTTCTGGCGCTGATAATAATGATAACTGTGGTGAAGATAAATCAAGTAACTGGTTGTTGTCGTCGTCACTGTCGTTGCCTTCATTGTCAAGGTATCTGAGTTCGTTCGGCAAGTGCACCATCGGAGGTGAAGCTACGTCTTCACGCACAGAACGAGCTGGTGGAACGGTAACTTCGAAGTTGTTGAGGAAGTCCAGTTCCCCCGGCAAATGATCTACTTCAGAAAATGTTACCTCGTGCGGTTGAGGTGGAGAGATCGTACTGTGAGAAGTGAGAATACACGCAATGCAAATTACCCCAATCCGGCCAATTGTTGTTCCCCCACACCCCCCTTTCTTTCTTCTAACTCTTTACCGTTCCCACGCCTTATGCATCCGTTGTTACTAACCAAGTTATAGATCACCCGGTCAGCAGAATTCGAACTCACCCCCAGATGCAACCGAACACCTTACTACCTTGGTGTCGCCGACCATCCGTTTCCCTCCGACGCAATCTCCAAAACTATTGTAACTCTCCCAAGTCAGTTGTTAACCAACGCCCGTGTGGAACAGTGTCCCGACAGAAACCTGGAAGGCCCGTGAGTGACCAACTATATTAATTTCCAATCAATTGTTCCATACACCCATCGTTTACCTTTATTGCTATTCGGCCGCTCGATCTCCGCCAAAACCGTGAGTGAAATCCACCCGCCCCTGGCCTACGCCTAAACCGAACCTGTGAGCCCACTTCTTTCCCCGTCCCTCCTGTGTAACTCTCTCTCTCTCCCTTCTATTTTTTTCACTTTCCTACATTTTCTGGCGCAGCCTGCAATTTAGGCGTGTCAGGCCAGCGAACAAATCGTAAACCTTTAAAAAAAAGTCTTCCTAAAAAACTAATGCTATAAACAATCCGAACAAATTGTCGTTTAAAACCCGCCAGTTGTGAAAACCATAATTAAGTAATTATCCGCCCAAGTGATCAATATCGCCCCGAAAAGTTGGCAATTCTAAGTGCCCCGCCCGAGTGTTCGGTTTACCCCTAAAAAGTTGGCAATTCCAACACACAATTTTACGTGCCTTAATGTGCTACATTTAATTCCTATACTAAGGTTTAATTCTATTAGGTAGTAGAAATCAAGCTTAAATTAGTGTTTAAGTGGGAAAAGAGTGCCGAAAAGTGAAATTATTCACAAATAATAAAAGGTGTGTTTCCGCCCAACTGTGCGTGCAAAATTTGGTGAAATCATTTACGAGGGTAATCCCAGGGCCGTCTTAACACCCCCGTGGGCCCCTGGGCCAAGTTTGAAATTGGGCCCTCAATTGGAATTTATCGCTAGAATAATTTTTTACAAAATTTGGATGTAACTATATTCGGACTTCAATCAATAATACGTGCACAGGGAAGTGAATTAGATGTTACTGAATATGGATATAATTGTATTTGGATTGCACTCAATAATACATGCACAGAAGCGAATAATGTAAAAACTTTAAGAAAATTTTCGACATTTTTTCGCAATGAACTTATCAATGACCAAGCTGAAGTCAATACTATTCAATATGTCACTCCATGCATATTAATGACAGATTATTCAAGCGCTCCTGCCCTATAGTACTCCTGTGCTGGTTTTTATCAGTTTCAGCCTGGAAAAAGAACGTTCTCCAGTAGAATTGGTGACCATCATGCACATAAACAATCTCAGTGCAATTTCAATATCTGGAAATACTGCCCCCAGTTTCTCCGAAACAATTTTCCTATACCATGCGGCCAAAGCTTCAATACTTTCACCAGCGCCTGTAAAGTGTTTAAACTGAATGCATTCATTGTACAGATCCTCAGCATCAAGGTCATCGTGGTACACATTTGCCAAGTGGTTACATTTCTTCCTTAATTCGTCAGAAGCAATCGTTGATAATTCACAGAAGAACCAAAACGTGTTTCCTATCCGTGAATAAGCCTCTGAACGTTTGACGATTTCAGACGTTGAAGAGTCAATAACAGAAAGAAATGCTTCCACCTTAAACTTTTCAGTTTCACTGAGATAAGCCTCCTCTTCTGGTCCATCATACCTCGTCAGGGTGACGCTCCTCTTTCGAGTACGTTTATGAGAAGAGCTATAACTCGAGTCTGGGCATTTGCTCCTGGACTTCACTTCGTAACCATCGAAGTCCTTCCTGACATCTTGCAGGTACTTCTTCAGAGATTCTAGAAGGTTCATTGCAGTAAGTATGTTCACGTCACTTGACTGCAGAACCTTACTCGTTTTGTTCACTCTTTCCAGAATATCGTGCCAAAAAATAGTGAAAAAACTGTTTCCAAGTGTTCCATTCTTTTGCTTAACCCGCCTGCCTCTAGCCTTGCACTTTGGTCCTGTTCGGAGTCAACAGACAAAGCATCTAGCGCATGCTTGATTTTTTCAAAATCTAAGTACAGAGCGCGCACTGCATCGTAATGTGCCAACCATCTTCTGTCTGACAGGCGTTTAACCGAAAGATCTTTTCCTAATGAAGTGGAAAAAATGCTCCATCGATGAGTCGAAGCAGAGAAAAAGGAATAAACTCGCTGAACAAAATCGAAGAATGTTACAGTCTGGAGGCAAGACTCCGCCGCTTTCACACCAACCAAATTTAGGCTATGCCCAGCACAAGGAACATAGATGGCGAATTCATTGAGTTTGTTAATACGTGCCTGCAAACGTGTGTAACGACCAGACATGCTAGAGGCATTGTCGTATGACTGGCCTCGGCAATTTGCGAGTTGGAGCTTGTTCTCGTTGAGAAAATCTACAACCGTGTCGGCCAAATTTTTCGCTCCCTGAGAAAATATAGGGATGAATTTCAGAAAGCGCTCAACTGGCTCACATCCTTGAATGTACCTGATCGTAAATGTCAGTTGGTCGGTGTGTGCGATGTCAGGAGTCGAGTCAACACTAATTGAACAATACCTCGATACATTGATCTCATGAAGAATAACACGAAGCACCTCTTTTCCAATTAGTTCAATAAATTCCTCACAAATATTCGCTGACAAATAGGAAGGGTTCCCTTGTCCCCGATTGCCGTGAACTGCGATGTGCTCCTTCAAGAACGGGTCAAACTCACTGAGAAGTTCCAAAATGCCCAAGTAATTACCATTCTTTGCAGACCCTATAATTTGATTATCTCCACGAAAGGGCAAACCTCTGGATGAAAGAAAACGAACAACTGACACAATGCGAATCAAAACCTTACGCCAATATTCCTGCTCTGAACGATGCTGTTCAAGTAGTAAATTGTCTAAGGTACCGATATCCTTATGACGAGTCAAGTACGTCAACATGCACTTGCGATGCTCGTCTCCATTTTGATGCTCCAATATGAGATTGTTGTTTCCAATCATTGAAACCTGCTTTAGAGAAGAAAGACTCAGTTTTGGAAAACAGACGACATACGAAGCAGTACCAACGACCCTGGGATGGCGAATAAATTAACCACTCCCGCTTAACGGACTCGCCGTTCCTTAGATCGCGTCTGAATACATTCTTCGAACAGTACCTCACCCTAGCTTTCTCTCCTTTACTTCCTTCGTAAACTCTGCGGGAGTTAGAAAAGTCACTCTCATCATTTTGACATGATGATGGCCTACACAGAACCCAATATTTTACTAAACTAGAATTGCCAGTGTCCCAAAGTCCAGGATCCGTATTTTGAATATCGGTCTCCTTGGGTGAACTCGTCGGTTCAGACTCCTGCACGTCCCGTTCGCATTCATTCGCAGCAGGAAGTTCTACCGATACCATTTGCAACTCCGACTGGTCAGAGGAAGTCGAAGTAGAGGTTGAAGGGATATCTGCAAAGAGTGGAGGTGATGTCTGTATTAGAGGATAAGAAAATAACTACAGAAAGGTTCACACGGATCGTAGTTTTGTTAGCAATTAAACTCATAGAATCTCTCGGATTTCACAACCTTCGCGCCTGTAAGGTGCGTCAGAATTCATTTCTTAGTTCGTAAACATATTACTGTTTCTATTGATTGATCAGCAAATCATTGATTAAAGGTGAAAATTGTTTTTGTTCTTGTGTTTAATTTTTTGTAACTAGCAACTGACATTGAATAAACATAAGAACGTCAACAAGCTGTAAGCCTACGACGTAATGTAATCTAAAAGAAACGTATTACTGTACTTCATAGATAAACCTACAATTCGTGTGGACCAAGCCTAAGCTGACGGCCTTGATCAACATACACGTTTCACGTCTGAAGAACGCGATCCTCTCGCTTTAAGGCACCGGAATACCGACCTGGGATTATGGGCGGATAACAAAGGCCATGTTAAGTTGTTTTCAGGTGGTAACTCAAAAACCTTGTCCGATACGATTTCGGTTCTCACCAGTAAATTTAGAAAAAATATGTCAAGAAAAAAGCATTCCAATACCTTTCCGTTTTTCTACAGTTTAAAATATATAAAAAGGATTTTTAAATGGAAACTAAAAGTTGTTTTCTAGCTATACATTTTCTAAATATACTGGTGAAAACCAAATATCAGATCGGACAAGTAGTTTTTAAGTTATCACCTGAAAACAACTTCGCATAGCTCATGGAATTCGCCCAGAAGTAAAGGTCGGTGTATCGGGGCATTAAGCAACTCTACCATAAATAGTAGATTTCCACTGAGCTCCTGGCATTTCTTAAGCTTAACATCACAAAGAGGCTACATGTCATCATTAAAAGGGCAAAGAGCAGACGAACTTATTATAATGACACGATTCGTTAAAAAGGAGGTGAAAACTCGGCCCACCTCTTTCGGCTTAACTTATCTTAAAACTAGTTATTTCCTTCTATCTAGTCGGAAGTCGGACAAAGAAGGGCGAAAGATTTCTTTTCCTTCCTAGATACTTCCTTTTGCACACTTTAGGACACTAATCTTTAGGTTTAGGTTTACTAATCTTTTCTTTCTCCTCTGCAGCTTTCTTTCTTTTCTGCACCCAGCTTAAAGCATTACGCTTCATTTTCGGGTAAAAAAAACTTAAGCTACGAGAAAAACTAGCTGAAATTGAGTTTGTTGAAGAGCAGTGAAAACCAAGACGGCTGAAGCTGTTTGAGAATCAAAACAATGGGGCTAGTTCTTACGCAGTCCTACAGTGCGGCGCTACGGTCATTGAAAAAACTGACCTCTAACCTCTCACACCGGCCACATTCTAACCGACGCGCGCGCCTCCGCTCCGCCCGCGCTACAAGTTGAGCGCGAATATTTAAAAGCATAACTCCGACGTTATTGACTTTACGCCCGTTTTCTTCAATATAATTTGATTCCCCTCAAATATTCCTCCGAACAAATATAACGCTCCCCCGTTGAACAAATTGAACTCCCTATTCTCCCGCACATCCGAATTTTGTATTCCCCCCTGAACGGCTCTCCTATATTCCTTAATTTCCGGAACTATATTCCGGAATAACCCAATTTTACCCGCCTATTCCCTATCTTGTGTCAACCACTCTGATTACCCGTCTACTCACCGACAGCGGGACTGAGCAACGGAATTCTACGTCTACAAGCAAAATGGATCAAGGTAAGCTTACTACTTCCATTTCTTCTTTGCCACCCGTCACTACTCCGCTGATCGTTTCCAATCATAGGTCGTCTCAACCCCCCGTACAACCAAGTATGACTTCCGTTAGCGCAAACGCGACTGCCGGAACTATTGCCGGAGCTACGACCACAACGGCTAACGTAACAAATTCCGCTCTAAATACAACTCGCCCGCCCACACCCGCCATTACCTTTTTAGGGAACCCATTATCTGTCGATGATTCGACTATGATAGGCCGAAGCCGCCCAACTATACCCCTCTCTAACAGAGGAGAATCGATTTTAGCGATATAAGAGCAGCTCCCAATGTATACGGGCGAAACAAACATCAAAGAATGGTTATGCAAATTAGGATTACAGCTAGCTATCTACCCCGAAGACTCGGACCGAATCTTACGGGCCATACACAATAGACTGGACAAAAGCGCACTGACGTTTTATAAGATGTTAGACGGGAACACAAAAACTAAGTGGGACACGTTTAAGGACGCACTAACCCGACGATTTGCTCCCGCCGACGAGGACGAGACCGAACCCCCGACTCAGGGCTCCGACGAAGTAGTAGTCCAATTTGCTCAATGACTCCTAGAACACTCAATTTCCGTCCATGAATATTTATTTCACCAGGCTAACCGGGGCGACAGTAGCGCTAGTCGAGCCCTAGAAACAATCCTAAAAAACACACTTCTGCGTGGTTTAAAGCCTACGCTCCGTACCGTGGTCAAGCGGGCATTAGGGAAACAAACCCAATCCAAAACGTTTGACGATCTAATTAAAGTAGCTCAGGACGAAGAAAGGAATCTGGCTAAATTCCCAATTTTATCCGATAGCTATGTTGAGACGGCCCGGAGATACTTACAGGAAATGAAAGATGTAATGAATGAACAAAAAGCGTGGTTTGCCCAACAGAGGGCTTTCGCTTCTAATATGCAAGCGGTCATTTATCCGAACACCTATTCCGAACATCTTCTCGTAGAACCGAATAACCAAACCGCCCGACCCGAACACCATATAGCTGTTAGCCATCCGTACGCCGATGTACGTTTTAACGGCCACCAAGGCATTGCGGGAATGCAACACGAACCCGTCAACATCGGCCGTGGAAGCGGAACCCCTGGGCTAAGTCGAGGCAAAAATCGCGGACGCCTGGCAAGAGGTTTAGGACGACCTGCCTCGTTTAACGAACACCTGCCGCCCCACCAACCACATTTCCCGAAACTCAACGACGCCGCTATGGAGGGAATGCAAGCGGACATCTACGAAATCCCTCCGGCCTTTAACCCACCAATGCCCGTCGTGACCCCGCGACGCCCATTCTTCCGTCCAATCAATCCTGAGCCGAGCAACCCTCAGCCTCGTCCGAACACCACACCCCGATACCCCGCCCCAACCCGACCGACCATCTCAACCCAATTTGACACACCGAACACAAAGCCCTCTCCCCGCCCCAATTATCAGCCCCAGGCGCCCCAAAGGAACCCAACTCCAACTAACCCATCATTGGGCCATACTTATCGAACGGGTGACGACAAACCGATCTGTCTCTTCTGTAAAGAAGAAGGACACATCGTCCGTTACTGCACAAACCTCCAAGCGCAATTGGCTCGGAAATGGGGATTTTCTCCTCAGTTCCCTCTTCCGAACAAGCAAGAGCAGGGCACCATTGAAAGAGCCCTGTTCGGTGCAAAAAAATTAAAAAGGCCAGCCGATGAGGGTCGACTGGTACGCCGACCACCTCCCCGGACAAGAACCCCACCCAACAACCGACCACCAACCGCCGTTACAGACGACCAAAGCCCTCAAACATCAACTCCTTCTACAAACCACAAAATCGGACCGCCAAACCCTACCACCCGACCTGGCGATCTGACCTCAAAAACGAAAATCCGTTCACTAGCAACAACACCAAACCGAACACCACCGATGAAAACCCAGTTCCTGTGTTCCCCGGACCGGTCGCTTGTGGTCTGGAAGAACAAACTGTCCAGACCCCGACATTGCAGTTGAAGATTGGGAAACTTCTCTGCACGACCCTTGTGGACACTGGAGCAGGACTCTCGCTTATCCATGAACGAATCTTTACCGCCCTCCAAGACGTAAACTGCGTCTTCAAACCCTCATCTATGAACGTACGCCTATACTCCATTTCCAACGCCGAACTACCGCATCGTGGAGTTTACTCCGCCGAGATCTCCCTTTACGGAAAAACCCTAACGCACCAATTTGTCATCACCCGAGCATTAACTACGACGTAGTACTGGGCATCGACTTTATCGTCCTGAACCACCTCGTCATTGATGGCCGACAGCAAACGGTGTTCATCCCAGACCCTCCCGAAGTTTCCACCAAAGCCCCTCCCGCCGACCCATCAAAACCACCTGAACCCGACCTTAACCCCAAAACTGAAACCTCAATCAGTTATCCTCCCAAACCGACCCGCACACCGGTAAATGCAACCATCACGAGCACTCTGAACAATCACCCTACTTTTAAGTTTCCAACCCCCGCGCAACCCCTACCGAAAATCCGCTACAAAGTGTTCCTTCAAACCAATGTCACCATACCGGCCAACACCACAAGAGTAGTAATGGAACGAATGGAACTGCCGAGAACCGTCGCCGACCCAACGTTCTACTTGCCTCGTTTCGGCTACACTGGCATAGTAGAGTCAGCCGAGTTATTTCGACCACACGCATACGTTGAACCCATCCTAGTGAAAACCGACGGCACCGAAAAAATTCCTGTACTCATATCCAACTCTTCGAACGTCCCTCTACAGGTCAAGAAAACCGATTTCATCGGACTATTAGACTTTGATGTAAACCCTCAACCGACCACCTGTAACGTGAACCATGTTAAAATGATGCACCAATCGACCGAACACCCAAACAATCTCAGACCACCACCGGTTTTCGACCCGAACAAATTTAAATTTGGCGATCAGATATCCGAAGAACAGCGACAACAAGTTCTCGCCCTGATTGAGCAAAACTACGATATCTTCGCTCACGACGACGTGGATCTTGGAAGGACCGCTTAAGTCACTCACCGGATCGATAGATCACCCTCCGATCCACCAGAAACCGTACCGTGTCCCCCCCGCCCTCCAACAAACTCTTGAGACTAAGATAAAGTCGATGCTGTAAAATGGCATAATCCAAGAATCAAATTCACCCTGGGGAGCCCCTGTACTCCTAGTGGATAAAAAGGACAGCACCAAACGTCTCGTCATAGACTACCGAAAACTAAACAAGATCACAAGGAAGGACCAATACCCGATGCCGAACATTCAAGAATCCCTCGACCAACTCTCCAAGTCCAAATATTACTCCCTCTTCGATCTGATCAACGGATACTCGCAGATCGAAATGGACCCCGCCGACCGAGAAAAAACAGCCTTTTCCTCCCCCCCCCCCCGGGCACTATGAGTTCAAGTGTGTGCCGTTCGGTCTTTGCAACGCCCCGGCCACCTTCCAACGCCTAATGAACACCATCCTCCGAGGTCTGATCAACAAAATATGCCTAGCCTACATCGACGACATCATCACCCATAGTTCCACCTTCGACGACCACCTCCGCCACATCCGAATGATCTTCACGCGCTTGCGTCAAGCTCTACTGAAGCTCAAACCGTCTAAGTGTTAATTTCTAAAGGAACGGCTGAAGTATCTTGGCCATATAGTATCCGCTGAAGGAGTTGAACCCTACCCGGATAAGATTTGCGCCATTTCTACCTACCCGGCACCGACCACAAAGAAAGAAATTCAATCGTTCCTCGGGTTAACCGGGTACTACCTACGGTTTATCCAAAATTTCTCCAGGATTGCCGCCCCTCATCGTCGACTGACCGCCGACAACGTAGATTTCATTTGGGACGAAGACACCGAAGAAGCCTTTCTACAGCTGAAACAAAGACTTATGACATGGCCAATCCTCGCATACCCGGACTTCAATGAACCTTTCATATTCTACACCGACGCCTCCGACTTCGCCCTGGGTGCTGTATTAGCATAAGTACACGATGGCAAAGAAGTCGCCATAGGACTCGCCAGCCGACTACTAAACCGAGCCGAACGAAATTATGCGACAACCGAAAAAGAGGCCCTCGCCATTGTTTGGGCAGTCAAACATTACAGAATTTACCTGTACGGACGACACTTCACTGTAGTGACCGACCACAACTCCCTGAAATGGCTGATGACAGTCAAAGACTCGTTCCCCCGCCTCATGCGATGGTCACTCACCCTCGCCGAATTCGACTACACCATACACCGGTACCCTTAAGCCGAGCCGAGCCGAAAGCAGAAAGACAACCGTAGCGTAGCGATATATAATACAAATAGTCTATGTAAGTGGAAACCGCTTGTAAGAGAAACACGCATTACGCGGAAACCGCTAGTAAGAGAGAACCGCTTGTAAGAGAAAATCACATATAACGAAAACCCTAATTGAAGAGAAAGAGTGCGCAGTAAAATATAAGGTCTAATCCTTGATTATAGGACTTTTTAAATTATTTTTAATATTTTTCTTATTAAGAACACTTAAAGCTTCGAATTTTGACCTTTCACTTTATTATTTCGTTATGGTTAAATGTTACCCAATACAAGATAGGATAGGATTAACATTCACTATAGTCTTTCACCGTTTCACCCTTTTCTCTTCCTTTACCTTTCGTTCCTATGGTTACAAAATTACCCTAATCAAAGCCGGTAAAAGTTGGTTGTCAACTCAAACTGACCATGCTTCCCACTAAATCAATGTGACTCAAGCGATTGGTTCACGGAACGAATACTGACGTCATGTCCAGCAAAAGGTTGCGATACAAGTTTAAAAAATCGATTTCACCGTTACCGCACTGTACTTTTGAAGGCTTCCGGTAATGCGGTACTTGCGGTACTTTCCTCAATTACCGCGTTAAAAGACTGCGGTAAAATATTTTACCGCGCTAATTACCGCGGTAAATTGAATAGCGCGGTATATCAACCCTGGTCATTACGTCCACTACAGTGCCGATGTTGACATCGAGTCCACCTCGTAAGGTTGTCATTTGTTTCCGATCTTCTTTACCGAAGGTTATTATGTCCACTTCGCTGCCGAAGGCAGCATTGAGTCCGCTTCGTGAGGTCGTATATATATCGTGTTCCCCGCCGCCGAGGTTATAATGTCCATTAAGCTGCAGCTTCTCCAAACAGCACCACATTCAACACTTGCTAGTAGTGATGATCAGTACCGATACCGCCTGAGTACCACTAAACACTTGCGGGTAGCGATGATCATCTGCGTTAACCTCGCCCACACGATACGTCTTATTGTTATAATGCGTCATGACAAGTTTGAGTATACCAATGCCGCCCACACGATACGTTTCGTTGTTAATGTCGCTCACACGATACGTTTCGTTGTTAATGTCGCTCACACGATACGTTTTGTCATTATAAAGCGTCATAATAGCCATCATTCGGAAGTCCACGTGCACCTCCCTGGATCCTGAAGAGCTCGAAGTCCTTGAACAAAAGGTTGATCACCACCAGGACGTTATCTGCCCGGCGTTACCCGAATTTTTGCCTTACTCTCTCCAAAGTACCCGAACACCATGCAGTCTAGACTTGTAGTCAACCATGTAAGCCGCCAAGTCTTAATAGCGACCCAACCCGAGGATACTGTGAGCTATCAATCTCGTGCCCTTTCCTACTTGGTTTCGGATCCAAATCCAAATCCGCGTCGAGATTTCTGCGACGATCCAAACACATGTAATTTTAGAACGTGAAACTCCACCGCCCAAACCATCCTTCAAAGACATGCAACACTGAACACCTTTTCGCATTTTAATCCAGTCTAGCTCCACCCCCACCATCCGAAGTTAACCTAGTCCGAAGTTATCCTAGTCCGAACCCTTCTTTTTCATCTCAACTGCGAGACGTAGTTTTCCCAAGGGGAAAGTAATGTGAGAAGTGAGAATACACGCAATGCCAATTACCCCAATCCGGCCAATTGTTGTTCCCCCACACCCCCCCTTTCTTTCTTCTAACTCTTTACCGTTCCCACGCCTTATGCATCCGTTGTTACTAACCAAGTTACAGATCACCCGGTCAGCAGAATTCGAACTCACCTCCAGACGCAACCGAACACCTTACTGCCTTGTTGTCGCCGACCATCCGTTTCCCTCCGACGCAATCTCCAAAACTATTGTAACTCTCCCAAGTCAGTTGTTAACCAACGCCCGTGTGGAACAGTGTCCCGACAGAAACCTGGAAGGCCCGTGAGTGACCAACTATATTAATTTCCAAAACAATTGTTCCGTACACCCATCGTTTACCTTTATTGCTATTCGGCCGCTCGATCTCCGCCAAAACCGTGAGTAAAATCCACCCGCCCCTGGCCTACGCCTAAACCGAACCTGTGAGCCCACCTCTTTCCCCGTCCCTCCTGTCTAACTCTCTCTCCCCCTTCTATTTTTTCACTTTCCTACAGTACGACCTTCCCGATTGAGGTAGTCAAGTTCACTCAGCAAGTGTGCTACTTGGGAGGATGTCACGTCTTCGTGCTGACTATGGGGCGGAATCGCAGCGTCGAAGTAATCTTCAGTCAACATCGGAACAAATTGGAATGGGTCAACGTCGAAAACGATCGTCTCAACCTCCAAGTCATGAATCAAATCTGCCTGGAGCTGACCATAAGGAGTCAGAGGGAAAGCGTTGTCGACAACCTCAGGAGGGGTGGCGGTGGCGGCGGGCCACGCAGCAACTCCGTTGCTGCTGGGTGGGGAGGCGGCAGCGGGCCACGCAGCAACTCCGTTGCTGGCGGGAGGGGCGGCAGTGGTGGTGTCATCTAGCTCTTGGAGCAGCTGATCCAACCAGTCAAACTCGGTTGAGGAAGAAGCCATTTTTGCTATCTGTTGAGAAGCAGCTAACTGGTAAAGTGTGCTAGGAGGCTCCGGGTTTTGTAGTCATCTTGCGGTAGAATGAGTCGTTCCTCATTGGTCTGCTTTCCGGCAGGTTTCCGCCAGCTGTTGGGGTGTCGAATGTCACTTTACGTTCACACTCTCTCCTACAGAGTTTTGATTGACACCAACATCTGTTACACATTGCTTATACTGTGTAGACTCAGTCGGTGACAACTAGTCTGTCATTACCCGTTCAGCTGCAGGGTTATCGAAGTTACCATGCTCCCTCTTTTCCGACATCCAGTACGCATCCTTCTGGCAGGTCCTTCCCAATCTGGAAAGAGTCAGGTGGTTGCTCAACTCATACGTAATTTGCCCCTAGCTTTTTACACCCCAATCATGCCACGTTATTTATTGCTATGGCGCTTGGCAGCAGCTGTTTGAGGAGTTGCAGAGCGAAACGGATCAAATTGCCTTTAGAGAAGGATTTGACGAAAATGCTTCCCTACCCGAAAACTGTCTGCTGATTCTTGACGACTTACTGGATCATGTTTCAGGCGAAAAGGCGAAAGCGTTGGAAAATATGTTTACGAAACATTCTCATCACTCCAACATTTCTGTAATTATGATAACGCAGAACCCCTTTTACAAAAATCTTCAAACTGTCTCCTTAAACTGTTCTCATATGATATTGATGAAAACTTCCAGAGATATTACTCAAATCCGCGCTATTGGTGAGCAAATGTTCCCCAACCAACTCAAGTTTTTCATGGATGCATATAATCATGCTTGTTCAAAACCTTATTCCTACTTGCTACTTTCATTTGATCCCAAAACCCCTGCCAATCAACGACTGATGACTGATATTTTTAATCCCAGTAAAACACCTGTAATTTACCAAATGAAAGAACCTGTCAATAAAAGAAAATAGTACCCTTAGTCATCAGTCTTCGTTTTCATATAATTTTTCCGCAAGAAACCTGGTTATTCTTTCAGGAATTCTGAGCATGATTTGAATTTCGCGCGTGTGCGCTGGTTTTTTATTTTCAACACGTTCTCAGCAAAGCGCCGTGAACATTTTCACGGATGCATCTTGCGCTTAACCGTGAACATTTTCCCTATTACGGGACCTTCCGGGCCTCAGCTACACCGGCAATGCTGACATCTATCTCTGGCAACTTTAGCTGGAAACTTTCCGCCGTTCACTGAGTACTTGATGTGGCCATATTTTTTTCCAGAAGGAGAGGTCTTGGGAGCGAAAAGCGAAGATTTTCAACGCTATCTTCATCGGCAAAAGCTGTTAACACCTCTGCAGGTCTGTCGTTTGAGCTTCTGGTTAATTTAAACGCGCTGCGAGTTTCCATTTTACCGCGATGGGCTGCCTTATGGTCTCAGGGCCAAGTTAAATACGGTCAGCCTGACCGTATTTAACTTGGCCCTGACAGACCGGTCAGTCTGTCGTGCAAACTGACGGATCCGTCACCCCCCTGAAAGGAACTGAGGCAAATTTGGACGATAACGGTGTCAGTTCAAGACCGACTACGTCCTCAACCCTTGACGTTAGTTTACACGTCAGAGGCAGGCTTGGACAGCGAAATCACGTGACTTTGTGTACAAGGTGGAGGGTATTTTTCATAGAATTAAATTTTAAATACATTTTTTAATTTTAAAACGGCTTTATTATTTATTATGACTCAAACATTTTCAGGTAGATTATTTCCTTCCTGATAAAGGAAAGACGCTTTTCGAAACATCAAAGGTGGCTGCGTTTTCAATGCAATTATAAGGATTGTATTAGTAAAATATTTATTTCCAAATCAAACTAGGTTCCTCTTGCATTCATCCTTTCCGCGAATCCACACCCAAATAGTTTTGGTCCCAAATTGGGAAAGGGAAAGAAGCTAACCCAACAGTTTCTTTGAAATATTGTTTCCAATATTATTTGTATTGGGTTGCATTACCAAATTATATGCATTCGAAGAAAACAATCATTCTCCTTGTTTGTCGTCTACGTCGTTACCTCAGAAAGACTGAGGCTTTGTCCTGCATATTATGGCATAAACTTTTCAGTAATACTGATTACTCCAATGAAAATAAACCCTAAAATGTCAAAAAAGCCACAAACGTTTCATATAAATACTCCCTACTTTACAAAAACAGAGACTTGAAAACGACATGCAACTTTCCAGTAATTAAAGGTGGTATTGTAATTGATGCTATATTTGCAAAAGGTCCGTCCCTATGAATAAGTCAAACTGGGGAAAAAGAAAGTGTGACAGCCCGACGTACGGAATTGTCATAAGCCGAAGCAAACACGGTTAGTCCGGCTAAGTTGCAGAGACAGGCGTAGGCTACCCGACGGCTCGATGCACGCATTTTTGTAATTACTGTAATTATGATCCCGGCTTGTGGAGAAACTTCATTTTGTCAATATATACATAAAACGATGTGTACTAGCAACCAAGATACATTAAAGCTCCAGAAATTACAGCGTATTTCAGGGGCGGTAATTCACAATGAAAACGAAATCGCACGTTTCGATAAGGAGCTTCGAGCGACTCAATAAAAGTGTGCGTAAAACATTCCGGACATGTCATCTGTATAAAATGCAACCATATGCTATCAGTTTGTCATCGAGAGTAACCTAAAAGCATTTTTGTAAGAATCTCCTATTTCGTAGATGAAAGCTTTTCAAACTATGGGGTCTTTATTACGTACATCTTTATAGCAAACAGAATTTTGGTATTTTATGTTTTTACTCATGTGTTTTTTAATGTGCGACGCGTAGTAATTGACCTGTTCAGAAAAATTTTGGTAAAACCAACCGCATACTAAAACGATACGCGCAATGTACGCAACAGAGACCTTATACCATGAGGAGCTTTCATCTACGTAAAATGATATTTATATAACAATGTTTTTTAAGACTGTTCTTGATTATAAATCGGTAGAATATGTATCAGTTGTATATTGGAGATATGTCAAGAAACTTTTTCACACACTAATTTCTGGAGCTTTAATTTATCTTGGTTGCTAGTGCACATTGGTTTATGCGTATATTGACAAAATGAAGTTTCTCAAGAAGCCGGGATCATAATTACAATAATTACAAAAATGCGTGAAGCGAGCCGTCGGGTAGCCTACGCATATAATTTTTTATGAGGTTAGTTTGATTAAATTTTTTAACAGGTCAATTACTACGCATCGCACATTAAACAACACATGAGTAAAAAAAATCAAATACCAAAATTCTGTGTGCTATAAAGATGTACGCAATAAAGAACCTATAGCTTGAAAAGCTTTTATCAACGAAATGAGAGATTCTTACAAAAATGCTTTTAGGTTATTGATGATAAACCGATAGTATGTGGTTGCATTTTTTATGAGTTACTGAGTCTGAGACTTTTACTGAGTCGCTCGAAACTCCTTATCGAGACGTGCGATTTCGTTTCATTGAGAATTACCGCCCTTGAAATACGCTGTAATTTCTGGAGCATTAATGTATCTTGGTTGCCAGTGCACATTGGTTTACGCATATATTGACAAAATGAAGTTTATCCAGAAGACGGTGTCATAATTACAATAATTACAAAAGATGAGTGTAGCGAGCCGTCGGGGAGTATACGCCTGTCTCTGCAACTTAGCCGGACTAGCCGTGCTTGCATCGGCTTATGAAAATTCCTTCCGTCGGGCTGTCCTACTTTCTTTTCTCACAGTATGACATATTCACAGGGACGGTTCAAAACCTTTTGTAAATCTAGCTTCAGTTGCAATACTACCTTTATTACTGGAAAGTTTCATGTCGTTTTAAGGTCTGAGTTTTAATAAATTAGGCAGTATTTGTATGAAACGTTTTTGGCTTGTTTTTGACATTTTGAGGTTTATTTTCATCGGAGTTTAGTACTACTGGAAAGTTTATGCCATAAGATGCAGGGCAAAACGTCCGTCTTCCTGAGGTCACCACGTAGACGAGAAAATAAGGAGAAATATTGTTTTCTTCCAATGCATGTGCTTTGTAAATGCAGCGCAATATAAATACTACTGGAAACCATATTTCAAAGAAACTGTTGGGTTAGCTTCTCTCCCTTTACCCTTTACCTTTTGGACCAAAACTGTTTGGGTATGTTCGTGGAAAGGGCGAATGCAAGAAGAATCTAGTTTGATTTGGGAATAAATATTTTATTAATAAAACAATTATAATTGCATTGAAAACGCGGCCACCTTTGATGTTCCGAAAAGCATCTTTCCTTTATTTCTAAAGAAATATTCTACCTGAAAATGGTTGAGTCATAATTAATAAACAAGCCTTTTTAATTTTTAAAAATGTATTTAAAATTTAATTCTATGAAAATACCCTCCATGTTTTATACAAAGTCACGTGCCTATACGTAGGTCCGTGACGTAGGCTAGCTTTGAATGGTCCATCTTGAGGTACACCATTTTAACTAACTCTTAACCACTGGGCGGCCCGATGTGCTCAACCACATTTAACTTGGCCCTGAGACTAGGCTGACCTGTGGGTGATCGGGATGACTTGAGTGCGAAAGGAGCTTAAGTTTTAAATATCGATGTATTCCCGTGAAGACCTTATCGATTGGCAGGATGTGCAAGAAGTACAGGAAGTACAGGGTGTGAAGGAAGTTGTTACATACGTACGCAAGATGTGCAGGAAGTTACATATGTACCCTGGATGTGCAGGAAGTTGTTAAATACGTACACAGGATGTGCAGGAGATTGTTACATACGTAAGCAGGATGTGCAGGAAGTTACATATGTACCCTGGAAGTGCAGGATGTGCAGGAAATTGTTACATACGTACGCAGGATGTGCAGGAAGTTACATATGTACCCTGGATGTGCAGGAAGTTGTTAAATACGTACACAGGATGTACAGGAAGTTACATATGTAACATCCTGAGTTTTGTCCTCTCCGGGCTTCCACACCTGTAGGGCTATGGGCTATGGAGAAGCCGTCGCAAGCGAGAGACATACGGAGCAAGGTATGTTGATTGTGGCGACAAATTTCACTATATCCGAGAAATGGAACTGTTATTTCTGTGTATCGGGCATTTTTGTTACTTTTGAATTGCATAATTTTCCAAGTTCAATAGTGCAAAACAAGTTCTTACTTAAATAAATTTACATTTTATGTCTTCGATTTATTTTTGTTTTATTATGTTTAAGAAAACATCTCAAGCGTTTTCTCTTTGATGGCGTTTGCTTTGTTTTTTTCATTCCGTTTATTATTACGCATTGCGAATAGAATGTATCGTGAATATTCTTTGAAAAAATCGTAATTACGAGTCTCTTGTATAAGAGCTGAACGCTATCTTTTGCGTAATATTCGAGCAGAAACAGCTGAAAACACAAGAATTCCACTGGAAGGGTCCACGAAGGAGTCTTGCCTTGAGGCTTTCAGAGCTTGCCTTGTTCCTGTCGGGCGACGCCAATTCTCTAGCGTTGGTGAAATCAACAAACCCATGTTCCATTGCTCGCGCCACGGCTTGTCCGTCGCCCCAGAGGAGCAAGGCTATCTCATTGGCAAAGAGATGTCTTGTTCCAATGGCCTTGCTCCTGCGACATTATTTATTATTTCCGAGAAACGTATCAACAGTAATGTTACTGATATAACTACACAGCTTCTAAGCACATGACAGGTTAAGAGAAACGCAACATAATTTTTTTCTGTGATGTGAATGCTAATACAGTGCAAAATAAAGCTTTGTGTATTTTGATGCAGTATATTTTGGTACAGCGAAAATCGTTTTAGACGGAAACGGCTAAGACGAAAAATCGATTAAGGCGAAGCTATCTCCAGCAGCGCCTTGCTCCTGTAGGGCTACATTTATAGCGATTTTCACTGGCTACTCTGGGAGTGCCAAACTACTCTGAAAAAGCGTGCTCCGAATCTGAGGATCCGCCACGAGATCTCGGATTCGCTACTCCCAGTGGAGGGCGCCTACAACTATCAGAGTAAACGGCAGCCATACTTGTTTACGCTTTTTGCGCTCGCAATTTACGAATTTTAGAATATAGTACTCGAACATATGGCGGTTTTCCAGGATTTTATACGTACTACTGAAGGTGGTTTTGCAATGTTAGGAAGCCATTTTCTATGTTCCGTGCTAGTTGAAGGTAATCCGTGTTTGTTTTTTTAAATATCCTCTTGGTGATTCCGAAATATGTTAGGAGAAAAACAAGTGCAGGCTGTTTCTAGAAAATGCCTTGAGGAGCAAGGTATTATTGAGCGAGAAGGAGAAGAAGCCGGAACCGAAGTCCTAACTGATAAACCGGCGGCATGCGAATGGTCGGAGAGCGAAACTAAATTTCTGTTGGACAGATACAACCAGTATATGGTGCAAGTAGGACCAATGAAGAAATTCCGCAGGAAAAGAAATTTGTGGGACCAGATTTCGACAGATCTGGCCACAATATTATCATCGTCAAGGACATGGGTTCAGTGCGAAAGCCGGTACAAGACCGTAGTGAGGCGCAAGAAGGCCGCACTGGATAATAACAAAAAAACCGGTAATACCAGAGCTCACGTCGCGTATGAAGGCGAGCTCAATCAAATACTTGCGTTGGATGACTCAATTCAGTCTGAAGTGAGAAGGGGAGTAGGCCGTGTTGAGTATAAGAATACTCGTTTAGCTAATGGAGAAGAGGAAGCTGCTGCACCTACCGGTAACGGCGTAAAGGAAGCAGTGTCAGGTGCCAGCGACAGCACTAATCTCGCGACTGAAGAGCCTGCGCCAAAAAAGTATAAAAGCAGCCGAGCAGAAAGACTTTTAAGTGAGTTCCGTGAAGATATCCGAGAATCTCTTGCAATTAAAGAAGAAGCTCGTGAAAGGCGCCACTAAGAGCGGTTAGAAGTTCAGAAAGAGCGCCTGGAAGTGCTGAAGTCATTAATCAGAAAATAATATGCGTGGCGTTTTAGCTCAAAGTAGATTTCTACTTTATTTAAGTGCAATGGTTGTCGTTTCTGTTAATTTGTTGTTACTATTTTATTATCAATTATCTGTGATTTACATGTACTGGTTTCCGGAAGCAGGCTGTA
>JAHZNP010001017.1:0-28926 GCA_020615345.1 Triops cancriformis
CTAGGATCTCAGTGGTAATCAGCCCTTACTGTTACGTATACTGTACCTGCCACTCCTAAATTGAACCAAGTCGTAAGTTTAGGGAGTTTACTAATCTTTTCTTTCTCCTCTGCAGCTTTCTTTCTTTTCTGCGCCCCGCTTAAAGCATTACGCTTCATTTTCGGGTAAAAAGAAACTTAAGCTACGAGAAAAACTAGCTAAAATTGAGTTTGTTGAAGAGCAGTGAAAACCAAGACGGCTGAAGCTGTTTGAGTATCATAACAATGGGGCTAGTTCTTACGCAGTCCTACAGTGCGGCGCTACGGTCATTGAAAAAACTTACCTCGAAGTTGCATACTGCGGCAGTCTCTATTGTAGTACCGTACGTGTAAGTCAAAACAAATTTCGAGTTTCCCCGTTTTAGCGCGTTTTTATTTAGTATTAATACATGCTGGAAGTCAAATTTTGATTACTTCAAATTCTGCATTAACAATGGAATATATGATTTATTTATGACAAGCCGGTAGGATGGGCCCCTAGACTCGTGGGGCCCTGGGCCATGGCCCAGTTGGCCCATGCGGAAAGACGGCCCTGCTAGTATGTATATAAAAATATATTTTACTTGAAATGCAATATTTATGGACGCAAATTCACATATGTTTGTCAACAAAACTTCCTTTTATTTACAATTCACCCACCCCCTCTGGAGTCTTGACGCGGAACATCCCTACACTCACCTCTGCTGGCCTAGACCCCTGATCCGAAGTGGAGTTGACAACCCTTCCCCAAACCCCCCTTTGAACTAGAGTTTGGCCAGTGGAAACACGTGAGTTTGTCAACTCAGGTTGAAAACCCACTTCAACTCGAGTTGAGTTGGCAGTGGAAACACAGCCTAAGAGTTCATAGTTCTACGAAGTTTGAAAAACTTTTCAATCCAATTCTCAAGAAAACAAGTTGAGGGTGTCAACGAATACATCAACGATTTTCGTCCCCTCCAAGAATATCGCGTTTCAAATAAAACAAAAATAAGTTAAGGTCATGTTAATTGAACTAACTCCTTATTTTTTATGTACTCAACTCGTTTGTAAGTACTAGTAAAAAGAATGTTTCCTCAATTCAAAGAAATTTTAAGGGAAATGTTTTAGTCACCAACGTGACGACTTTCGTCCAAATCTGATCACGTATTCAGCAATTACTCAAGTGTTAGAAGGTGGACTCCAAAGGTAAGATTTTTCTATGCAAGAACTTCGCGATTCCTTTTGCAACCTTTCGAACCACTTTCCTCTGTATATTGATTGTAGCTGGAAACCAATTCGGTCGGTGACTTTTATCCTGTAAAGGGGAAACGCAGCATTCTTTTTATAAATATAATCACGTATGCGGAAAGCAAGGCATTTTCCTCACCAACTGGAAGCATGCTCGTCGAAAGTAAAACTCTTTTGTCAGTCCCTCACAGCTAGCAAACTAATCTTTTCCTTCTAAGTCTTTTTTAACCTCATTAAACAGTAATCCACGCAAACAAGTGAGCAAATGAAACAGTACTGATTCAGTATTAATAGTTATATGGACTCACAATTGAGTACCTGAGTGCCCATGGGAATAATTCAAGATTTCGAAACTTCTGGTTGGCCAGCCGACTTACCGGTTAATAGTATTTGAAGGATTCGTATTAAACATCGACAACCTGTGTTGCTTTATTGTATTTTTCAGGTGTCAGAAATGTTGTTCCCCTTGATTTTAATCTTTCTTATAGTGAATGTTCGAGCAGCCATTGTTCACAAGCTGATGAATAATCTTGACCACGAATCCGTAAGCTACATGTTTTCAAATCAGCCAGAATTGAAGGTATCTAATTTGTGCACACCCAGGAAATGCGAAAGTTTACGTTTCCTAATGAGGAGTTCGAACTACTGACCATCCCAGGGGGTAAGTTGTCTGTAATCAGTGTTACGGTTCTTTCCAAAAAGATACGATGAAATGATCGGAGCGACACCACTTTGAATATTTGCAAGAATTATATCGACTTTTCTCGGGAAAATACGCAACTCAATGAAATACGTGTCAAGAAGTTTTTGACTGTCTGCAGAAGTTAAAATCGCTATCGTATTCCAAGATACGAGCTGAGTTGTAGTAACAAAATTAATATATGTTTTATTCAGAAATTTATTTAGACATTGTTAAGAACTTGCGTGAGTGATCGGATCTTTGATAGGATCTAATCCGTCTAGTATTTTTTTAATGCCGATTTATTTATTATAAACTTAATTATATTGATCGGATCCAGAAGCTTTGCGAAATTATCGAATAGTATCTAAGTTTCGCTAAAGATCGAGAACCGTGATTGCAGTGATCAAAAATTAAGTTTCATTTCTTCCCTTCAATGCATATTTTAGATTGTACTGGGAACTGGAGTTACGCAGGTAAATTGTAACAGTCGGCACCTTACGCTTTTCGCACCCTTTTGCAATTTTTTTCATGTTTTCGTATATTCAATTTAGACACTGACGAGTGGTTGAACGTTTATCCTGCATGTAGAGGAAGCTTCCAATCCCCTATTGTGCTTGATCCAGAAGCAATTATAGGCTGGGACGCTCCTCCATTAGTGTTCACCAACTTCGACGTGGAAACGAGTGCCAAAATTGAAAACACAGGGCAAAGTCGTGAGTAAATTAAAATCGTTGTTTTAAAAATAGACCAAACTGAGCGCCAGGATTTTTTCCCATTTAAACCGTACTTAACTTGTAGTTCAACTCAGCGTCGTAGGAGATGTTGTGCCGACTTTGTCGGGTGGCGGTTTAGTCGGAACGTACGTATTTTCTCACATGCATTTCCACTGGGGAAATTTAGCAGCTCCCGGCTCTGAGCATGTGAAGGATTGGCGAAATTTTGCCGCTGAAGTTCATTTTGTTCACTATAACTCGAAGTATGACAGTTTTGACGAGGCCTTGCAGCACGCAGATGGCGTTGCTGTCTTGGGAGTCTTCATTGAGGTAAAGGTTACGATGTGCATTAACTGCTTTTATGTGCCGTAACAATAACTCTGTTGTTATGTGTTGTAGGAGGGAAGCGTAGCCAATTGGCCATATGAGCCTATTATCGAAAATTTAGAAAGCGTAAGAAAGCCAGATACGGAGGCTGCGTTAGAAAGTCAAGTGACTCTGAACGACTTCTTACCAGATGATCTGCAAAAATTCTTCCGCTACTTCGGCTCACTGACAACCCCGCCTTGTCACGAAGTTGTTGCATGGACTCTTCTTGATGCTCCGCTTTCACTATCCTCAAGCCAAGTACTAAGCAGGAACTGGTGAAATGTCGACTGATTTTGTTCCATTAATAGATGAACGACTTACGTCAGCTGCTTGATAATGCGGACTTTCCTTTAGTAGACAATGTCCGACCTACGCAAGCCCTTAACAATCGTATTATTTACGCACAAGGCTTCTAAATATTCAAGAGCGAAAGAAGAAGTGCTTAACTTGAGGATTTCAACATTGAATAACCATTATCTCTAATGAATTAAACGAAAAAATAAATAATTGTAGTAGTACAATAGAAACAGGAAGCAACCTCATACGACGTATTTCCAACTGATAATATCCCATGTGATGTTTCCCAAACTGATAATGTTTAACAGTGCGAATAAAAGAACAAAAATACAATCAAGCTATACACCTTTTTCAGAGAGCTTTAAGTGAAGCACTAAAACAGGCATCGGCGTAAAGATATTATTTACGCTATTTCCGGTATCTGCGGTGATTAAAATTTTCTTGAAGTGTTTCATAAGTTTGAACTGATTTAGAAAAATGGGCTTCCCCACTGTTACACCGCGAGGGAGGGACTTTATCGTTGCTTTTCTTTTTCTCGCGTTGGCAGCGGATATTAAGGCATTTATTGTTCACAAACCTGTAATTTTACATAGAATATTAAAATACATTTCCCTAACAGAAAAAGAAACTGTTGGTGTGTTCAGGGTTTAGAAAAATTAGTGGAACGTCGAAATCGACTGCGAGAGGACTCAAGAAGTAAGTTAAATATACACTAAAGATCCATTAACTGTTCTAAAATAATTGTGATCCTGAACTTTGTATTTAGCTTCGAGTAGCGATTGGAGTTACGCAGGTAAAGAGAAAGTTTGCGGATCAAGTGAAAACTACTTTAATGTCTTTTTTTACATTCCTAATACAAAAGATGTCGACAACTGGCCAGATGTTTATCCTTTTTGTGGGGGAAGTTTCCAGTCGCCAATTGTACTGGACCCTGTCGCAACTGTAGGTTACGACGCCCCTCCATTAACGTTTACCGATTATAGTGTACCACTGAGCGCAATGCTTAAGAACACAGGGGAAAGTGGTACGTATTTTCTTTCACTTTTTAGTTATGTTTGTCCCATTTTCAAAATTTCTATTATTTTTAAAATGAGTTCTTTTATTAAAAGTTGACATGAACTAGAAATTAGACACCGCTCCTATCTGTGTTTCCCAGTCCACGTAAGACCAGTTGGAAGTGCCGTCCCTACCCTGTGTTCTTCAGCACTCAGCGCAGTGCTTAAGAACACAAGAGCAAAGTGGCGCGTTACTTCTTTCAGTTTTTAGTTATTTTTTATTCTTTTTTTCCTTTTAACGTTTTCTGTTACAATATTTTTAAAATTGTTTTTTTATTAAAAGTTGACGTGAACTAGGAATTAGACAATGATCCTTATTGTGTTTTCCAGTTCAGCTAAGACCGGTTGGAAGTAGTGTCCCTAGCATTTCCGCTGGTGGTTTGACTGGAACGTACCTTTTCTCCCAACTACACTTCCACTGGGGAAGTTCGGCGACTCAAGGATCCGAACACGTCAAAGGCTCCGAAAGGTTTGCTGCAGAAGTTCATTTTGTGCATTATAACTCCAAATATGGCAGCTTCGATGAAGCACTTCAATACACAGATGGCGTTGCTGTCTTGGGATTGTTTGTTCAGGTTAAGTTTGTCACATTGAAATTTTCACGACACAGCGAAAGGAACGCTAAATCTTGATATGTCTTTCTCTGAATTATAGGAGGGACTCTTCCAGAACTTGGCATACGGACCAATTACTGACGCTTTAGGAAGCGTAATAAACCCGGATACTGAGGTGGCGTTGGCAGACCAGGTGGCTTTAACCGATTTCTTGCCAAATGACTTGCACCGATTCTTCCGTTACTTCGGCTCTTTGACGACACCTGCTTGTAACGAAGTTGTGACGTGGACACTACTTAACGAGCCAGTGGCATTGTCGTCGAAACAAGTAAGCTAAAAGTATTAAAAGTACGCAAGGCTATGTAGACTTTTTTTTTATTACAGATGGATCAGTTTCGTCAACTGATTGACAGTGATTTTATTCCTTTGGTGGATAACTTTAGGCCTACTCAAGCTCTTAATAACCGCGTAATTTACGCACGTGGCTTTTAAATTAAACGTATCTTAAATTGCAAGATTTGCAAAAAAATCCTTTGAAGACAGTAAAAGATGTTCGTTGACTTGGAAAAACTTATAAAGTTAGTTAATCCATAAAAATTGGTAGTGGAATAAAGACATTATTGAATTGAAGTCAATACTTGTTAATGGGCCGTATGGAGTCTACAATTCACATAATGAGATTTCTTTGACAGACGAAAAATTCCCTTTCGAATTATTTATTTGTGCTATACCTTTGCATGGAAGTTTTTGGAGGATAATAAGATTTTCTCTCACCATTATAAAAATAAGATTCCGGGGGAGGGTAATTCTATAAAATCGCACAATAGATCTGCGCCACGCGATGCACTAAATGACAATTATTGTAGAAACAATGAAGATGACAACATTATAATCTATGCACCCGACACTACACTCGACCATTATAATATTAATACATGTATGTGGAAAATCTGTTACGTGAAAAAAATATATATATAATAAAACTAACAACAATTCGATATGGGCAACACGCTCGTAACATATGTACTACCAGATTTTGCATCTCTCAGAGATACGAAAACATTTGCGACAAACGTAACGGAGCTAAAGACAGATATTTGGTTCATTGTAAGGGAACTTCGCGAAGGACGCTTTATTCTTCTGAAGAAAGATTTCCGGGTTTCCTTGCTTCATCAAAAGTAGAGATTTACGGTTTTCGTCTTTAAACACAGTACTTCCCATTGCATTCTTTAGCACTTTCAATTTCTCTGCTCATTATAGGCTTCAATCATTTACACTACACATCTTAACAATTGGAAATCACATAACATCGCCATTGCAGTCGAATACAGACCTGTCTTGTCCACGATCATTAACAAATCCCACGATAAATTCATCTGAGGTTTTCGAAATTATATCAAGTTATTTCCCTTTCTTTTATTATATGAAGTTCTCGGGTGCATCGAAGAAATAGTAAATGCACAATAATGAAAAATAAGTAAAGTAAGTATAGTGAAAGACGGTTAAATACTTCAACTTGCCCTTTTCGGTAAAGTGTACTTTCATATTGTTCATGGACACCACAAAAAATTTTACAGGGTACCTTCATAAAAGTGTACTTATTTCCCAACAAAGTGTCTCATGTTCAATATAGTACTGAAAAACCTGAAATGATACTACTAAATGTCAAAAACGCGGAGCCGCGTTGTAACTCTCTCATAGTTATGAAGTACCAAAAACGTGACCTACAGAAGTAATTTGACATGCATATTTTTTCCAAAAATGCGACCGTTTTATTAATTACCAACTTCAACAGACAAATTAGATATCATTACGGCTTAGTTTTTATTATCGGAGAGGATGGGTGGTTTTTATGCATAAATTTGCCGTTAAAGTTCACTACAATGGTACTGAACTTTAATAGCAAGAAATAAGCTTTAACTAAAAAGTAATAAGTGCTTTAAAATTACGATCACGTGGGTCCTATGAAAATTTTAATTGTATTAAGCGTGAAAGTCTGAATCTGAAATTGACCAGCAGAAATTATTGTAAAGTCGCACTTTTCTTTCTAAACAATGATAACGACCAGTTGCTTCGTAATGATAGATTACTTTCATTCGGGTAAAAAAAAACTGAATAAAACAGAAAGGACGATAAAGCTGTTCCACGAGAGATGGTTTTTCTAATAAATTCGACTAGTTGCGCTAATCGAATTAATCGACTAGTTGCGCTAGTCAGTTTTTCACATTAAAACTAGATTAGACATAAACTTAGTTTGGCTTAGTTTTATTATCATAGGGCTTCGGCCTCTGATTAAAATGAATCCAGCCCGGCTTTGTAATAGATTTTTATTCAAAGGCTAGTCAAACCGCAGTTCATTTTTATTGGTATTTTTCTCATCTCTCTTTGTAACCGAACTAGCTTTACCGACCGTTAAATGTTTCCCATTTTTTAAAAGTAAACACACAAATTATTTCACAAGTTAAGGAACTACCTAAAACGCCTGTGAAAGTTCCCTTCTTCCTACCCTCATGAAAATTTATTGTTAAAGATTATGTCTGCAATAAATATAACCGTCAATAGGCTATGCCTACGATGGTTTTGAAATTTTTAAAAAAATTGATTCTTCAATTGTTTAACTGTGAGCAACTTTCTTTCATCGACATTTACGGTCTGTCTTTAGTAATAGGTTATTTGCGCTGTAGACTCTTTACGATCCAGCCAATATGAAGCATTTCATGTCCGCTTATCTAAAATCTGAAGCGTTAGCTAATAAGTTCTACGTGACTAATCAACCTGCGCGTATTCGGATACTCGGAGAAACCAACGTATATAAATGCAGCACTTCCAATTTTTTTCAATTAACTTAAGTGTTATGACTGATACTTCTTTCAATAAGCAGCTAAAAGATAAATTACAGTAATTGCGTATTCTTCACACTAATTGACACATTCCCAGTCGTAGGTAGTTGTTCAAGTGGCGTGTAACACAAGTAGCCCACGTTGATTACCATCCCAATGCCCAGTCATACTACTATACAATTTAGTCATTCTCAGTGCCTGTTGTCACGTGGACACGATAAAACTTGTCTTATTCTTTCTGGTCTCCAATTGTTCGTTGTTGGATTGCATTTTCACAGCACCTGTTGAAGCCCATGTCCTGTCATTTAGAAAAAGCTTGGGATTCACTGAGCTTTTAGAAAGTTGCTCCCTTCGCTTCTAGCTCGCCACAACGTTTAACACACGCTACTCTACTTGTTGTTAACCCTTGCCACTTTCCCCACGTCGAAACGTTCGCCTGGTTTGTGGAGTGAAACAAACGCTTCTTTTCTTCCACTATTTTTCTTCTCCCTCTTTCCTTCGCGGCTTCGCCTCTCGACCCAAACAAGGTAGTATACATGGGAAACATTGACTTTGAACTAAGCGAAACGAAAGGTTATACAACGTTTTACAATATTTAGAACGGAACTTCCAAACTGAAAATCGCCATCCTGAGTTTTGAGACTGTACGGCAAATTTATCGACAAAAACGTCACTACTGTTCGAGGTTGTGATTGCTATCATGGTTTTGTATGCACGATAGTCAATTAACATCATTTTCTTCTGATTCAAACATTCCGATAAAATCAGAATAGGGTTAGTTGTTGTCAGCTGATCCCTACAAGAAAAGTCTATCGACCAGTAAACTGGTAGTTTTAAGTTGTTTCAAGATGTGCAACAAGAATAAACCTGTTTGTGTATTCTTCTGACAACAGTTCTTTCCTTTAGTCTTCCGAAAAAACTACTTTCTTTCGATTCCTAATAGGAAGCACACTGCGAAGCTACAGGCAATGTTTCTGCGGTCATAAAACAGAACGTGCGCAAACCGTTGTACGTTATGCTCGTACTTCCATTATGTGTCGTAAAGATTAATGTATTGTACAATTATTAGGGATTCCATCGGACAGTTTAACGATTGCGATTAGCCTTCCAAGTGACGCGGTAAATCATAGCAGTGCAACAAATCGAACTTCAGGTACAGGACGTTTCAGAAATCAGTCAATAACCGATACATTAAACGAAAAGGAATTTGGCATCGAGGGCACATTACGCATTCTCATCCATACACTTTGATAAGAGATTTGAGCTGTAGCTAGCTGCGCTACGTGTGTTTGACCTATAATTTACTACAAGCTATTACTGGCAAGTAATAAATACAGAACCTAAGCGACTTTACGGTATTGGCTTGTGTTCCAGCCACAGACACGTTCTTAATAATCTGATAAGGCATTATGGTCAGTTTTATCACATTGCTACGCGATGCAGCAAACGCACCAATAAAAATGACGGTGTCTGACCCGTACGTCGACACAACGTACTGCAATATAATATTCCCTCGTAATAATGACCAACAAAGCTAAGTCGTTTGTACTTGCAGATCCGCCCAATGCTTTATAATGCACGAGCCCGCAATAGCGAATGTCGGTTGGTCTAGCGGTACGTTTCGCGATGAAGATTCTCTTACTCTTTCTGATGTCGCAGAGTTCTTTGTTGTCTTACCAAATGTTCAGCACTACTAACGGGACGCTGTGTCCTGTAATCCACGAAAATTTCAAGCTTTTGGCGAAGGGATATGGGTTTTCACCTACGCATTGTCTGGTGCAATGCAACACTACACCGAAGTGTAAAGCTATTCTGTGGAAAAGTAGACAAGCCAATAATATATATTCAGGATTACGCACTAACACAATCTGCATAGGTATGTGGCTAAGCCGCAACTTTGCATCCTACGAAGCGAGAAGCCAGAAGGATTTCGTTTGGATTGAAGACGGCTTATTTTATGTGCAAAACACAGCGTCGCATTGTCACATTACTGGTATGAGTGGAGCGGCTTTAGCAAATAAGAACAGCATCACGACTTGTATGTCCGCAAACAAAGCCAGTGCTTCAAGTTTCCTGGACAGTACGAGTCCACCTTGTTTGGCGTTCAAGGACGACGGCAAAGTTTATTACAAAAGTAATCAAAATTTTAGTATTCAACCGGAATGGTGATACAACTTACAGACCACGTGTTACATAGAGAAAATCAAAGGCAGGCAACAAATAAGCAGCAATGAAACATTAGTAGCTTATATACTGCCTCAGCTGGCTGATCCTCGAGATACGAAATCTCTTTGCGACAGTTAGTGGAGACCAGGACAAAGATATTTTGTTAACTTGCAGCGGACCTGCCGGGGACGCTACGTCCTAATAAAGAAAGATATTCCAGGTTTCCTTGCGATATCACACATAGAGATTTACGGTCTGTGTACGACCTAAACAGTACTACTATTTCAGAGTTATATCGTTTTGTTTTCTATTCCTCGTTGTCGTCGTTGTCTAGATGTTATAATCACCAGTGTGCATTTTGGCAATTCAGATCAGTTGAATTCAACTTACGGGCCTCATTACAGTCGTATAGAAAGAAATTCTAAATTGTGTTACAGGACATAAGATACTATACACCAAAACACTGATGTGCAATACAGAGAGTGTAGTTCAAGACAAGGCTATTTGGTTAAACTTTAAGGGAGCTTTCGGAGGACGTTAAATACTTCTGAAGAATGACATTGCATGCCTTAAGCACAGTCAGTGCCTTGGCAAAGCTTTGCAGTTTTACGTGTCTGACCTATTGTGGGCGAATGACAGCACACATGTTACGGCATTTAGCTAATTGTAACGAACATATAACGAATAATACACACAAACTTTGATGTCATGTCACGGATAAAAGATTTTGTAAAAAGATGTTAGCTATTCCTAGTTTCTTCTCTTTTATGTAGCTAATGTATATGTGCAGTTCTTATGATCTGTAGGCTTCGCAACAATAGAGAAGGGTGTTTGTCATTGAGCTCATGTGTTACATTTATTGTTCATTACGAAAAGTAAATGAAGGCAAGTGGAAATCTTAAAGCTCTTTAGACATGTGGATGAACGAAAACCACACAGCAGCAAGGAATGGCTTTGAGTGAATACAGTAATCCCATCGTTTATACGTCCTTGATTTACGCGGATTCAGTAGAACGCGGTACAGAAACTGTTCAACATGAGTAGCCAAATACACAACAGATGTCACTTCGATGCAATATCACGTTGATTTACAGGAATTAAAGAGTTGACTCATAAAAGCTGCCAGAAGTGATAAATGGTTTAGAATGAATACTCTAATCCCAACTTTGACGCAGACCTAATTTACGCGAATTCACTACAATGCTGCAGTTTTTTTTCATTTGAATAGCCAAGTACGCAACAGATGCAGTGCAATACTATATGAATCTCCAGAAGTTGAAAAGTCCGCGCAGCGAGTCATCAATTTAGGCACTGACGAGTGGTTGAACTTTTATCCTGCATGCGGTGGAAGCTTCCATTCCCCTATTGCGCTTGATCCGGAAGCAATTATAGGCTGGGACGCTCCTCCATTACTGTTCACCAACTTTGACGTGGAAACGAGTGCCAAAATTGAAAACACAGGGAAAAGTTGTGAATAAACTGATATCGTTGTTTTTGCAATAGACCAAACTGAGCGCCAGGATTTTTTTCGATTTAAATCGTACTTCGCTTGTAGTTCAACTCAGCGTCATAGGAGATGTTGTGCCGACTTTGTCGGATGGCGGTTTAGTGGAACGTACTTATTTTCTCAAATGTATTTCCATTGGGTAAATTTAGCAGCTCCCGGCTCTGAGCATGTGAAAGATTGGCGAAGTTTTGCCGCTGAAGTCCATTTTGTTTATTATAACACGAAGTATGACAGTTTTGACGAGGCCTGCAGCACGCAGATGGCGTTGCTGTCTTGGGAGTCTTCATTGAGGTAAAGGTTACGATGTGCATTAAGTGCTCTTATGTGCCGTAACAATAACTCTGTTGTTATGTGTTGTAAGAGGGAAGCGTAGCCAATTGGCCATATGAGCCTATTATCGAAATTTAGAAAGCGTAAGAAAGCCAGGTACGGAAGCTGCGTTAGATAGTCAAGTAACTCTGAACGACTTCTTGCCAGATGATCTGCAAAAATTCTTCCGCCACTTCGGCTCACTGAAAACCCCGCCTTGTCATGAAGTTCTTGCATGGACTCTTCTTGATGCTCCGCTTTCATTATCCTCAAGCCAAGTACTAAGCAATAAGAGGCGGAATGTTGACTGATTTTTTTTTGTCTTAACAGATGAACAAACTGATAATGTTGACTTTCCTATCTTAGACAATGTCCGACCTATGCAAGCTCTTAACAATCGTATTATTTACGCACAAGGTATTTAAAATCTTCGAGAGCGAATGAACGAAGTACTTTACTGGAGGTTATGAACATGGAATAAACATTTATCACTAATGAAAAAAGAAACAATTGTAATAGTATAATAAAAATAGGACGCAACCTCATATGACTTCTTCCCAACTGATAATATCCCATCTGATGCTTCCCAAACTGATAATTTTTAACAGTGCGGATAAATCAATAAAAATACAATCAAATTATGCGCCTTTCTCAGAACGCATTATGTGAATCGTTAAAAAAGACATCGGCGTAGAAATATTATTTACGCTATTTCCGGAATTTGCACTGCTTAAAATTTTCTTCAAGTGTTTTATAAGTTTGAATGATTTACATGGATGGGCTTTGCGACTGTTACTCCGCGAGTGAGGGACTTTTTCTTTTCTTTTCCTCGCATTGGCGACGGACATTCAGGCGTTCGTTGTTCATAAACTCATAAGTTTATACAATAGAGGAGGGATGGGACAGTGTGGACACTTTTCTGTAGTTTATTTTTCACTTCACGTGGAGACAAAACTGTAGCCTAAAACTATACTCGTTAGATGGCCTGGTGTCCTGGCTATCAAATGAGGTATTGCACGCTTGAAAAACACAAACAATAACACCAAACACCCATGAAAACTGGAGGCTCCTCCGACTGTCCAAAACAAGATACCGCGGATACAGTTTGGACTTGGGTGTGGTGCGATTTGTCCGTGTGTTTTGCCATAAGAAAACTAATAGGTAGCCCTTTTTACAAATACATAATAGACAATATCTAAACGAAATATCTGAACGAAACTTAACAGTTATACTCCCTTTCGATATAGGAATCATCCTAGCTCAAGTTAGTGCAAGGAAACTCACGATTTTGTAAAAATGATTATTCCCAACAAGAAAAGGCAATGCATATGGCTGAGTCCAAATCGTACTAAATCATCCCTTTGGAGTTTAAAATCTCGTGCAAAAAAGGACAGCGATTTTAGAACAAACCTTTGGAGGAGTTATTCTCTAACTTGTCAGCTACATAAAAGTAATTTTTATTTTACTTTTAGATACACATTGTGAGTGCTACAACGAAATAATCAGGACCCGTTTCTTACAAAAAGTGCCAAAAATTCAGTTTTTATTTATTTTCTCAAAAACGGTTCAATATTTTTTGACGAAAATTTCCGCATGAAAGTGTAAAATTTTTTTCAGATCCAAACCTGTCGTAGTTCATTAGTAATGATTTTTGTACGGTTTGTCACACGTATAAACTGTCCCATCCCTCCTCTACTTTCGAACATATTATTTTAATATAATTTTTGAAAAAAATAATTTTCAGGATTTAGAAAAATTAGCGCATCGTCGGTATAGACTTCGGGAAGATTTAGAAAGTAAATTAGGAATATATTAAAGCTCAATTCATTGCTCTAAGGCAATTAAAATCTTGATCTTTGTGTTTAGCTTCGAGTAGCGATTGGAGTTACGCAGGTGAAGAGAAAGTTTGCGGATCAAGCGAGAATTACATTTATTTTCTTAAATTCCAAACAGATGTCAACAACTGGCCGGACGTTTATCCGTTTTGTGGTGGAAGTTTCCAGTCGCCAATTGTACTGGACCCTGTAGCAACCGTAGGTTACGATGCCCCTCCATTAGCGTTTACTAATTACACTCTACCAGTGAGCGCAGTGCTTAAGAACACCGGGGAAAGTGGTACGTTACTTCTTCCACTTTTTAGTTATTTTTCTTCTTTTATCATTTTTAAAGCTCTATATTTTTACTATTTCAATCACTAAAAGTAGACATGTACAAGGAATTAGCAAAGGTCCATTTTGTGTTTTCCAGTTCAGCTAAGACTTGTTGGAAATGACGTCCCTACTCTTTCTGGTGGTGGCTTGACTGGAACACCTTTTCTCCCAATTACATTTCCATTGGGGCAGTTCGGGGACTGAAGGATCTGAACACGTTAAAGGTACGGACTCCGTACCTTTGACGTGTTCAGATCCAAACCTCTCCGTATTACGGAGAGGTTTGCGGCGGAAGTTCATTTTGTGCATTACACCTCCAAATATGGCAGCTTCGATGAAGCATTGCAGTACGCAGATGGCGATGCTGTCTTGGGATTACTTGTTCAGGTAAAGTTTGTTACCATGAAATTTCACGGCACCGCGAATAATCTCTACGGTATTACCTTGTTGGATTATAGGAAGGAATCTTCTTGAACTTGGAGTACAAACCCATTATTGATGCCTTAGTAAGTGTAATAAACCCCGATACTGAAGTGGCACTAGCAGATAAAGTAGCTTTAACCAATTTCTTGCCACGTGATCTGCGGAGATTTTTCCGTTACTTTGGCTCTTTGACAACACCTGCCTGTAACGAAGGTGTTACGTGGACGATAATCAATGAGCCAGTGGCATTTTCGTCGACACAAGTAAGCTAAAAGGATCGAAAGTACGCAAGGTTAAAAAATCTTGGTTTGTGACAGATGGACCAGTTTCGTCAACTGCTTGACAGTGACCATCTTCCTTTGGTGGATAACTTCAGGCCCACTCAAGCTTTTACTAACCGCATAATTTATGCGCGTGGGTTTTAAGTGAAACGTGTCTTAAATTCCAAGGTTAGTGAAAAACTCTTAGAAAGTAGTAACGCGGTACTAATGTGATATTTTTTACTTTTGTCGGAAAGTTAAGACAATAGGTAATCCACATTAAGAAGCGGTTGTGGAATAACTAAGCTATAACTTACGTTACCCCTTGTCCATGGATTCCAGTGTTTATCCTTGTTCATATACAACATTAAGTTCTATTATTAACAGAATAAAGAGATCTATTTCAGAGACCAAAAATTCTTTCCCACGTTGCTTAGTACAATTAAGGAAATTTTTACTGTCAATACTTAATAACTTGGTAAAAGTTAAGTATGGTATACAATTAGTGTTCTGGATCTTTTCTTTGAGCGGATCTTCGATAACTGTCGATCATTCGTCAACTTCAGTAGATCCGATCCGATCAAATTCAGCAAAACTAAAAAAAAGTAGATCCGGATCGGAAAAGATCCCGTTCCGATCATTTTGTTAATTATCGAAATTCCGACAATTATTAAGAAATAAAAAAATAAAAAGAGACGAGAAGTTTTCAGTTATGCCCACCAGGTGGCCTGATTTTGATCGGCAAAGGGTCGTCAATAAAATAGATCCGATCCCTGCCATTTTACGGGACCACGCCGATCCGATCAAATGATCGGAACTGATAGGATCTTTTTTGAAAGATCCAGAACACTGTATAAAACAGAAGAATATGATAACATTAGAGCTTCTCCTGGATCTGGGATATTAGTCAACTAGCTTACGTGTTTGATACGGTTGTTGCTATAGGTACTTCGGGAAACCAGTAAATAGCAATATAAAGTAAGGGAAAAAATACAGTAAAAGAAGAGTAATTGCATTAACTCTTCTTGTCGCATAAAGTGGACCCCATGACAAAATGCCGCAGGGTCACATCCAAGGGCGTACCCAAGGGGGGAGGGGGGGGTTAGGGTTTAACCCCCCCCCTCGAAATTTTTGTTTTACAATGGTTAACATAGGAGAATGCCCAAATGTCCAAAAAAATTGCATATTACCCCCCCCCCGAACCAAAATACTGGGTACGGCCCTGGTCACATCGTAAAAAATGTGTATCAATTCCAAAGTGCCTCATGCACATGGTTGTAAAACCTGAAATAATACTGCTATATATGTCAAAACATGGGACCGCAATGTTATGCGCAGTGCAGTCCAATTAAATAAGGGCAGACACGGAAAAGAGAAATAGTAGACCTACGTATAGTACTGAGCGAAAAAAAAACTGACAGGGAAAAGAGGTACAGTGCGCCCGGCCATGTCCTGCTTGCCTAAACTGTTCGGCAAGAGCATAACCCCGCGGAACGAGTTCGATACTTGCCTGGACCTGCCCGTGCGATTTAAGCGCGCTGTCCCCTGTCAATTTTTTTGCTCGGTACTGTATAACGTCCAGGCAGGGCAATGTTGAGGTAAAGCTCCACGGCTGCCGTGACACCACTGGCCTCGGCGATGACTGGACAAGCAAATTCTTATTTTTATTTACTATTTTTTGGAGTTACTTTCGTTTTGAATCCCGTCAAAAAATAATAAAAAAAATTGGCAATAGCTCTTCTAAAATGGACCTGTTTGTTCCAAATGCCCTACCTTATCAAAGATCGCAATTATTGTGAGAATGATCTAAAATTGGAAAAGGGAATGGTGCTTGAATTATGGGCTACCATACGTGGTATAAGTAAAAGCTACAAGCCTGTCTCAGTAGACCCGCCCCCGAACCTCTTAAAACCCCTCTAAACCAAAATCTGCTTGACTAGTTCTTTAAGGGCGTACAACACGAGTAGATCACTCTGATTACAATCTAAAGCACCTAGTCATACGGCAATTCGTCCATGCCAAGTGCTTTATCCTTCACGGAAAATATCTTGTCCGTAATAGCAGTCTACGTAGACATGTATACACAGTAAAAAAAATCCCCCACTTTTTGGTGGAAAAGGACCCCCAAAAGTGTGGGATACAGAATGGGGCTTCTTTGGCCCCAAAAACTGGAGGTCGGTCCCTCGCCCCCATAGAGTAAATATATACTAGAGAGAGCATGGAGCCCTTCCTTATGGACCTTTTGTTACCACTTTCTGAGGCCCCAGGCTAGTGCCCCCAGAGAGGAGGCTTGGCCAAGCCAGGTAGACGGTTTAATCGTCTAACCGGGAATTTGAAAATGAGCCTGAAAAAAAGAATCGATACAAAGGCTACGCGTATCGATTTTCAGCTACGTAGCACCAGAAACAGGCGAGATTTTAAAAAATACACAAACAAGGTTTGTGCTTTCCACAGAGCACACTCCATAATATATTTACTCTATAATATATTTACTCTATGGTGCTTTCTTCTATTAGTATCATTATCGTAGAAACATATTTTTATTGACAGCAAGTTATAAAGCTATCGATACGTTTTTATTAAACACATCGATGCGTTTCTTCCAGCCACTTTCTAGCCAATCACCACTTCTTCTGCTCCAAGCTTCTCTCTCAGCCAATCAGCACTTTTTCCGCTGCACACGAACTCCTCCTTTTCAAAACATTTTCTTGTAACGGCACTTTATACAGGGATGCCAACTTGGTCTCAGAGCCAAGTTAGATACAGTGCTAAGCATCGGGCCGCCCACTCGTAAGAGAATGTTAAAACGGTTCAACTCTTGAGGACCAATCAAAGCTGGCAGGCGTCACGGAGCCACCTTGGACCATTGCTCGGGGAAATCACGTGGCTTTGTTTACAAGATGGAGGATATTTTTCAGTGAATTAAATTTTAAATACATTTTTAAAAATTAAAACGGCTTATTTATTTATTATGACTCAAACATTTTGAGATATAATATTTCCTTCCAGATAAGGGGAAGATGCTTCCAGATAAGGGGAAGATGCTTCCAGATAAGGGGAAGATGCTTCCAGATAAGGAATTCCGGATCTAAACATGAAAGGTGGCTGCGTTTTCAATACAATTATAATTGTTTTATTAATAAAATATTTATTTCCAAATCAAATTAGATTCTTCTTGCATTCGGCCTTTCCACGAACCTACACACAAACAGTTTTGGTCCAAAATTTGGTAAAGGGAGAGAAGCTAACCCAACGGTTTCTTTGAAATATTGTTTTGAATAGTATTTGTATTGCGTTGCATTTACAAACGACATGCATTCGAAGAAACAATCTTTCTCCTTGTTTTCTCATCTACATGATGGCCTGAGAAAGACTGAGGTTTTGTCCTACATCTTATGGCATACATTTTTTTAGTAGTACAGTGGAACCCACTTACTTGCAACTCGCATAGCGACAAGACCCGCCTAATCACAAGCAAATCTCAAGGCCCGTTTCACTCCCATTTAACGCAATGGAGACGAACCTCGGATTAGGCCAACTCGGTTAATGACAGATCTCGCAAATCAGCAAGTTTCTTTTCTTCCCCACAGGATATATTAAAATCTTATGTAGATCCGTTTAATCGCAACCAGCTAAGAGCATACATAACTAAAAATAAGTGCCCGGCAAATTCCTAGAAAAGCTTCCTGGGCTTCTTGTTTAGAGCCATGTCATAAGAAGAATAAGCCTTTCACCCTTCACCTTTCTCTATTTCCTGTTCTATACTTCGCGATCTCCAAGCAGTTCACCAGTTCTCTTGTAGCAAGACTGACAGCAATATGTCGAAAAAGAAGTACACGACTTTGTCTTTAACCCAGCGAGTTGAGGTGTTGTCGCTCCTGGAAAAAAGTGAAACACAAGTGTCGATTGCACGAAAGTTCGGTGTTGACTAGGGGTAAAACTAGGGGTAATTGCCAAATTTAAGTACTTGCTACTAGTTTTTGGGGAGAGAATGCCCATATTGTCGGAGTTGCACACCATCTTTTGGCAGAGGTACAGTTTTTTGTTAGCCACCTCCAAGTGTAGGAAGGCGAATACACTAGTTTCTGGTACCCTTTTTAACAGTGATACGTGGTGGAGCGCATCTTATTTTTCCTTTTCTCCCACTGTTCGTTGCTAATTTGTTACGTTTTCACAAGTACCAATTGGACCCTGTGTCCTGTCATTCACCAAAATTTTAGGAGTCTAAAATTTGGGCACGCTCTGTCGCCAATACTTTGTTTGACTACATGCGAGAGAACTCCACAATGTGAAGCCATTCTGTGGAAAAGTAAGACTGTAAATCAAGTAACGATAGTTAATATTCATTGTCAAATGAACCTGGCCAAACTGTACCTTAGCAAACTACACATCAGGCACCCAGAAAGATTTTGGTTGGTTCGTTGCAAACGGAGCATTCTACGTGCAAAACGAAACTGCTCACTGTCACATCACAGGCATGGGTCAACTCATAGTGGATAAGAATAACGTAACCTTTTGCAAAGCTGTAGGAATGGCCAACGCATCAAGTATATCTTCGGATGCTAGATCTGCGCCATGCGCTGCCTTAAATGACGACTATACTTATCCTTACAAAAGTAATCAAGGTGCCAACACTCAAGGCCGTACCCATGGGGGGGTTAGGGTTTAAACCCCCCCCCCGAAATTTTGTTTTACAATGGTAACATAGGAGAATGCCCACATGTCCAAAAAAAATGCATATTAACCCCCCCCCCCCCCCGAACCAAAATCCTGGGTACGGCCCTGCCAACACTACACCTGAATGGTGGTACAACACGCGGAAAATTTGCTATGTTGAAAAAATTCAACTTAGGCAGCAATCTGGTACTAATGAAACAGTCATAGCTTATATACTACCGGATATTGAGGTTCCTAGAGAAACGGAAAAATCACAACAATTAGTGCATTATTGGCGCCCCTGTTGTACTTGGTTACGTTTCGCGTCAGTGATGCACGGATGGCTTATTAGCTTTGTTTTGTTATTTATTTCATTTGTTGTTATTTAGTTTTGTTTATTCGTGTGTGAAAACGTACGGGGGCGCCAATAATGCACTAATTGTTGTGATTTTACCTGTAATACTGTACAAATGGCAATTATGCAGTAATTGTAGTGATATAGGCCAGACTATTGTTTAATGCGAATAATGGATGTTTTTGCTAGTTTGCTGAAAGGATTTATACCGTTGCTTTTAGGGTTTGGATGTTGAATGCATTATTCCTTTTTTAATTTTGTAAGAAATTTTTAAGTTTATTTATATCGTTTCTTTTTCTGTGGAACATTAGTGAATAATAGCGTATTTCTGTTTGTTTGAAACGGAATTCCCGAGTACATGTAATATAGTTAGCTCTTCCTGTTCAAGCTCAGCCAAATCGTCTTCCTCGCCTTGAAAGATTTCATCCTCAAGCTCCTCGACACAAGCGACGTATACGTAAAAAAAAGAAGTGCAGAATGCAACAGATCTTTCGATAAATTCTCCAATGAGCATTTCTCAAACTTTGCAGAGAAAAATCTACACTTACGTTGTATCTTCTCACCAAGCTCCTTTTCCATAGAATAAGACCTTTTGCACAAAGCTTCAGCAGTATCCAGTGCTGACGCTGCTTGTTGCTCCAATTGTGCACGTTGAAGTGCTGTGGAATGACCCTAGGAGCACGCATATTGTGAAACCGGCTTCGAACCCGCACGGCAAACTTCATACGTACAGCACAGTTCACTGTGCCTCAGTCGTGTCGTCAAGAAACCCCTCCTTTTCTGACCTGAACCCTTTCTTTTCTTAGCGTGGCAATAGCAACGAAAAGTGTACGAAAGAACGCGAATGGAATGCAAGATGTTTTCCAAAAGATTACGAATATCTGCCCTCTCATAAAACTCACAGACAAACAAAATATAAATCAGTCTACAGGATTTTTTCCTGCATTTTTTGGTACCTAACACGTACCAGTAGCTTGTGTCGTTTCAGAGAAAACCGAGTCCCTTTTTTCCCACCTCGAATGCATTATATAGAGTACTACCGTAGGCTACTCTATAGATGTAAACCCTTCCCTTTGTATAAAGTACACACTACGATACAATCCTGAACGCTCCCTCTGTAAAAGAATATCCATTACCTACCAATTTGTCCCAGGCACACGGATGTACAAATTGAATTAGTATTGTTGTTTATTTCAAAACCAGAAATTCTATTGGGTAACTTCATAATGTAGTAATAATGTTCATGATGTAGTTAATAAAATTGTGTCCTGCACAAGTAGTTTGAAATTCATACGTTTTTATGACAAAGAATTGTCCGTTCTCCCTTTTTGTTAATACTATTTATTTGACAACTTAGATAATTTACTACGGCTTGTAATTATCATTATCGTGGACAGAAGGTGCTCTGTACGATAATGAACTAAAAAAATAAACCTTAAACAAAAAGTAACAATGATTCATTTGAGCGCAAGTACAAGTTGCGCTCAACTAGGTCCCATGACAAAACGCCATATGGCATCATAGAAGGTGGAAATTTTCACCAAGGCTCACGGACACAGAATAAATTTAATCGATGTCCTACTATGACTACTACTTAAATAACACCAGTTACTAATACAAAAAGTAGAAAATTTTAATATATTGTTCAGTTTGTACTTTCTGATGGAGGGTGATTAAGCCTGGTATTAAAACCGACTGAATGAAATAGACTTGGAACGAACACTGCTGTGCGCGGCGTTTCCATCGCTATACATTTTTATTCTGGTCAAAAGATTGGGGACTACCACCATAATGGTGAACATAAAAGTCAACTGAGCCCAAGAACGCGAAGTAAAGCATGAACAATTTTTGTATATATTGCTAAAGCTACATAATCTAACTGAAGGTGTCCACGGCCATGAAGCTGACACGAAACTCCGGCTCCGTTTAATGATTCTAACTTTTTCCGTACTCCGACATACTTATAAGTGGGGTTGGCAACCCTTTCTCATCCAAACCTAACCACACGAAAGGATGGAGAATGGGTCACGAATCATCCATTGATTTACTAAATTATATTACTTAGCTAGTAAGGCAAGTCCATGGATTTGAAATTCAATCTAGATGGCTTTTAGCTCATAACGATCGTCAAAACTAATGTGATTTATGTTGTGCTTCACTGTAAAATAAGACAATATATAACGGCATCGAGTAACGCAGGCCTTACATTGCAGCCCCTTGCTTTCAATGTTCAAGAGCACGTCCCAAAATGGGGTATGTTGGCATCTGTTTGACATAACACGTCCAAAGGAACACCCAAATTTCGAATCGCCATACTAAATTTTGGTAACGCAAGCAAAATTCGTCGCTGGTGCTGCCATGGGCTTTGTTTACAAGTACAGTAGTTCCCCATAGCAACACTTTCGTCTAGTTTGAACACACTGACAAACACAAAGTACTCTTTAGCGGTTGTCACCTGAAATCTATAGGGCAAGTTCGATTACGAGTAAATTAGTCGATTATGGCTTTAGATTGCTTCAAAAAATGCAAAAAAATGTAACCTACTTGGGTATGTTCCAGACAACCTTTATTCCCATTAGTCTTATAGGAATGCACTACGCTATTCCACGGGTGATATTCATAAAGAAATTTTGTGCAGTACAATACATACTGCGAAGGCATAAGCAGGCTTCCTGGGTCATGAAACAGAATGTATACGCAAAACACTGGACATTAAGCTCGCATTTTCATTATGCCTCGTAAAGACTAATGTGCAACGATTAGTTCATTCTAGCTGGCAGTTTCACGACCGCTATCTATCTTCCCATACGAAAGGGCAAATCCTAGCAACAAATCGAACATATGATGCAAAACTTTCCGGGAAATCCTCTATAATCGATGTATCAAACGAAAAATCATGCCATCGAGTAGATATGGATCCATCAATACACTTATATCAATACAATTTATAGTCACTTATCATTGGTAAGTCAAATACAAACACCACAGTTAGCTTAAGCTCAAGAGACCCAAATGTCATGTAGCATGGCGAATTTAGTATAGATAACCAACATGTACTAATGGCTTGTGGCATTGGCTTGTTTTCTAGGGACAAACGCGGCGTTTATTAATCGGGTAAAGGCTTTGCGACCAGTTTTATCCCTTTGCTAAGTGGTGTAGCATTCATGGTAATACAAAAGTATGTGCCTGAACGGAGCGTCGATTAAAACGTATACAGACAATATTAATGACACAGGAAGGTATGTCGTTTTTCATTACAGGTACGCCCAAGGCTTTATATAGGGTCAGGAGGATTCACGAATGGTAGTCAGTCCACGAATCCACCCACGATGAAGATCCTTTTATTTTTCCTCATATCCCATAATTCTTTGTCAAGCTGCCAAATGTTCAGCACTACCAACTGGACGCTGTGTCCTGTGATTCACGAAAATTTTAAGCTTTTAGCAGAGGGATTTGGGTTGTCACCTGGATATTGTCTAACGCGATGCAACTATACACCGAAGTGTAAAGCTATTTTGTGGAAAAGTAGACTAGCAATAATATAAATTTTTGAAAAAGCACTAACACAGTCTACACAGGAACGTGGCCAAGCTGCAGTTTTGCATCCTACGAATCTGGCAGTCAAAAGGATTTCGGCTGGATTGCAAATGGCCTCTTTTACGTGCAAGACGAAACAACGCATTGTCACATTACAGGAATGGGCACAATTTTTGAAAACCAGAATAGCGTCACGGCCTGCACGTCTACAGAAAGTGCCAACGCTTCAAGTTTCCTGGACAATACGAATTCACCTTGCTTTGCGTTCGAGGACAACAACAAAGTTCATTACAAAAGCAATCAAAGTCTCAGTACTACACCTGAATGGTGGTACAACTTTCAGACCACGTGTTATATAGAGAAAATTAAATGCAGGCAACAAATAAGCAGCAATGAAACGATAGTCGCTTATGCACTACCAAATCTGTCGGATTCCCGAGATACTAAAACGCTTTGCGCCAGGGATAGCGGAACTCGAGATAAAGATATCTGGCTATTTTGCAGAGCACTTCGTGGAGGACGTTACATCCTAATAAAAAACGACAATCCCGGGTTTCTTGCCATATCAGGTGTAGAAATTACCGGTCTATGTACCACCTAGTAAGTACGATCTGTTTCTCAACAAATCTTTTTACATGTGTTATTTCCTCATTATCTCCTTTGTATTGGTTTCGTTGTCTTGCTGTCACATTTATCAGTATATGTTTCAGCAATTCAGAGGGTTCCAATTCAATTTATGTACTCACTGCAATAGAACTGAAAAGAAAGTCTAAATTATCTCATAGGATACAACATATTAAACATTATGGTTAATTTCCCCTCTTGTTCAAATAGACAACTATTTACGTGCGATTTTTATCACTTGTGTGCAGTGGCGTATCCAGGATTTCATTTCGGGGGGCGGGGGGGGGGGGGGTTAATATGCAATTTTTTTGGACATTTGGTCATTCCCCTATCTTCCCCATTATAAAATCAAAATTTCGGGGGGGGGGTCGAACCCCCCAACCCCCTAAATACGCCCCTGCTTGTGTGGTTCGCTAGTTTAAAGAGGAGGTGTTGTCACTGAGCCTACGTGTTAATCTATTCCTTAAGGAAAAACTAAATTAAAAAAAATGGAAATGTGAGAAGTTCTTCAGACGCTCTTTGCAATGGTCAAATACAAATCATAACAGATCCGCTTTTATAAGCATGTAATGAGACAGATGCAGAAATAGTTTTGAATATGAATACAGTAATCCCTCACTGTGGACTAAAATAACTTTCATTAGAACAACCAATTCAAGAGATGTCGCTGCAATGCAATATTTCCATGGATCTACAATATTGAAGAGCCATGTAGTGAATCACACTGTGAAGTTGTGAGGTTCGTACTGTTTTATTAATGCTTATACGTATGAGTAAAAAAATAATAATTTCCTCATTAGTAAGCTTTTAAACATGCGTACAATAAATCGAGTAGATGTAAAGATTACTGTACAGACACAACAAACGGAAACACGCAAGGCCATCTTGTGGAGACAGAGCAAGGTAACCTTGTACAGTACTCGGCAAAAAAACGACCCAAACAAACCATCCTATTGCTAACGGCCCAAGCCACTGTGAGGAAGCCTTGTTGCGGGTCAATAACGTTCGAAAGAAGGAAAAGAGGGACACCGCTCGCGCAACTGCCGGGCTGTTGGGCATCCGACGGTTTGTTTGGGTCGTTTTTTATGACGAGTACTGTACGCCACGTCGATAACATTCACTGTGCATTACAAGAAAACTCCGCAAACTCACCTTTTATGTTTATCTTTGTTTCACGATCTTATTTGCAGGTTACTTTGTACAACGCACGGTCCTCCTATTGGTGTAGTAAATTATTTCGCGAAATTGCCAATAATCTCGAGGAGCTTGGGCGTCCAACGAAACCGTTCGCTAGTGCTTTGATTCTTTTACCAAAGTCCACTTTCTAACCTTATTTGAATGCCGGGGGACAATGTCAGTGGTTGTTTCTTTGCACAATGACTCATTTAATAACGATGATAAACCAAGCTTCATCGCAGGCCCGTCGCCAGGATGGAATCTTAGGGGGGCCCATCAAAATTCTTGGGGGGGGGGGGGGAAATATAATGTCAGATTTTAAGGAACGGAGTGTGTCAAAATACCATTATTGTGCCTTTGCTGTTAATGTAAATATGGAAGAGATTGCAGTCATTTTGCAATGAAACTCGAATTGTGTAGATCAGCAACTTATGTTATGTTTATAGCAAGTAGCAGGACTACACAGAGAACATTCTGAGAAAGCAAGAAGCTGGAATTATTAGTATAGTGAAAGCCGGTTAATAGGACCACCTTTGTTCTAAGCCGAACTGGCCCTAATAACCGCGACTGGTCCCATTAAGCAAAATCATGGTATTTTGGCAAAATACACTTTTCGAATCAAGTGTTATGCGTTTTTAAGCTACCGTCATCAGTTTGAATTGTATACAGTTTTAGAACACACTTCATATAAATGATGCTTTAAACACTTTAACCCTGTATTGTTCATATAGTAGAGGAGAAGGTTTAATCATGGCCCCTGCGTTAAATTTGTGCGAACACAGCTTAATATAGCTGCTGCCAGTAAGTAACTTCAGTCTTGCTTGCAGGACATTTTTCCTCTTACAGTTTCAAAGGTGGTCCTAATATTTAATATATAGAGGAGACTCGGGTCAAAAGTAACACCCACGGTCTTTTTGGTTTTCGCTCGTAGCACGAACTTAATTATCATCTGAATGGATACCTATTAGACGCAGGTGTATTTCAGCTCTCTGTTAAGCCAATGTTTGCTTTTCAAAAATGTACTACAAGATAGAACCAGCCTTCAAACTAGGAGGATCTCGTGCGTTACTACCGGATAACCCGTTGGGTCAAAAGTAACGTCGCGTTTAACGTGCGTTTCCCCATAAGAAACTTTACCGATCAAATTTCTAATGTTACACCTTACAGATCATAATGAAAACACACAGGTATAATCTTCACCACTAGTGGGACATTTTAGATGAGTTTCTGTCAAGAATATGTGTATCTTAAGAAAAACTAATTAAAAAAATAGAGATGCAACGTTGCAGAGGCGGCAGCTTCAAACGCCACAAGGCTACCTTCCGAAGAAGTGCTGGAAGTGCAGCGTCACGCAGCGTTGCCGTTTCTCACGACTCGTTCCTCATGGTAAAAAAATCGGCTGTTACAACCGTTTCGACAGGTGTCCTAGGACTTCTAGGTCTCTTGTAAAAACAAGTATGAAACTATAGCGTTTGAGCTTTTACTGTGTCGTTCAGTAGCGTTCGGTGAGCTTAAAAAATATTTTTTAGATTTTTTTGGTAAGCTATAGTTAACGCAACGGGCAATAAAGAACCACCCGTTTTCACTAAAAAATGTAGCGAAATCAAATAAAGCTGATTATCTCGGTTAAATCTCAATCGTTTCACATGCAACTTTTTTAAAGGTTGCCTAACGATATTTGACATGACCCTTTTTTTACAGCTACAAGAGACGTTTCGTTCAAAAGCTATGATTTTTGTTACTTTCGCGTAACATTACTTTTGACCCGAGTCTCCTCAAAGGTACCTAATATTTTTTTGTGATACCAATTTTGTCAGGGGGGCCAAAGTTTTGCCAGGGGGGGCCGCGCCCCCTCGCCACCCCTTAGCGACGGGCCTGCTTCATCTTGTCATAAAAAAGAAAGTACTCATCAACTCTGCACATAATGGTCGCCTTTTCCCCATAATGGTTAGTAAAGACTAATGAGCAACGATTACCACTGGCACCTGACGTTTTAATTGTCCTAATGAGCCTAAAACCTGGTAATTCTGTCAGGAAAACGATTGCGTCACATTTCAATGCAACAGGTCAACGAAAGAATCTTTGCTGTACATTCGTAACAAATAGATCAAAGGATAATGCTTTTACGAATCAATGCTATTTTATCATAATATTTAATAGTGTGGTTTTATCATACATGGGCGGATCAGATCCAAAATGGATCCAGATCCGATCCGGATCGCAAAAATGGATCTTTTGATCCATTACGGATCGCAACATAAGTTCTGACGGATTGCGGATCGTGAACCGGTTCGCATTTTCGGATCGCGATCCGAGATCCGTGGCTTGGATCCGAGATCCGCAATCCATTTCTAAAGACCCGCGATCCGCTTCCTGGAAGGAAAGATCCAAAATCCGAGATCCGCGATCAGTTGATCCATTGGCAAAGACCCGCGACCCGTTTTCAAAGATCCGCGATCCGTTTTCAGAGAACCGTGGCCTTGCTGGAAGATCCGCGATCCGTTTCTGAGAACCGGATCAGATCTGAGATCCGTTTTTGAAAGATCCGTGGTTCGCAAAAGATCCAAGATCCGTTTTTGGAGAAGAGAGAACCATGTGAAGGAAAGTAATTTTACCTTGACCCCTCTAATGGTGTCTCTTGGGACTTTTTAGCTTAAGGTCCATTCCAAATGGGAAGAAACCCAAGTGACACACATATGTAGAGGGCATATTAACAGAAAAACTCTCCTGCTCCGGGCAACAACGAATTTTCCCATTGCAGGAGCTTTTATTTTTGGCTGCACAGGATTCGCGAAATTATGGTATAGGACCTATTCCGTGCAAGCTGCGTTGCAGTATATTTTTTTAAATTATATTTTTAATTATAATTATCAGCCACAAGCAAAAAAACGAAAACTATAATTTTGAGATTAAAATAAATTTAAGATTGAAAGAGTTTTAAAACGGACTTAATTTGAAGAAATTGGCTACATCGTATACGCAATCCACATATCGTATAGCAATCCAAAAAAGCCAAGTCTTTCACGGTATGTGTTGTAATCAATAGAATTTACTTAAAGTTTTAAAGCCAAATACCCAAGGTTAGCACAAATAACCCTACTCTTTCTGAGAAGTGCGACCCAAGAATCCCAAAAATGTAACTCGGTTACTGTAGTGAGACCTTTGGGAATAATTAGACGAGGCTTATTTTTCCGAAAAAACAAGGTAGCTCGCCAAGAATGACTTCTCTGTGGAATCCCACAAAAAAGCGGGGTACTTGCGCTTGGGTTACACCTTATTCGCGCACCGCCTTCGCGCGATTTACGAATCTCTGGACGAAAGCAGAGACATGAAGCTAACGTTTAACGTAAAAAATTTCAAAGCAAGATACGTTTCGTATACCCGAATGATTAAAAATCAAAAGATTCTTAAAAAAGGCGCGAAAAAGCGTGAAACTCCTACGTTATTCAAAGATTTGTAAAAAGTAATAGCTAATATACAAGTGATTTGAAATCACCGCTAAATATCGATATCTATACCTATATCTGATAGATGATTACCATCCGCAATACGGTGAGATGTGACCCGGGTTAGTTATTGCAGTAGTAATTTACGCCGCAACTACCGTTAAGCGGAATCTCAGACTGGATTTCATTTCCCGTGGCAAAAAATTTATTGTTTGCGGACTTTAAACACGGAGCAACAATAATGATTTCTACATGTACAAAAACAGACAGAAAGCGTTTAAATTTATAAAATCGGCCTCATGTTATATACGTTAAAGATAATCCATCTTTGTTCATTTCGGAACAAATGCTATATTTCCTCCTAGCTATATTTCCTCCTAGCGAAATTTGTCTTGCAACCTCTAACTCCAACTGTTCAACGTTATGCGAAGACGTGCGACTCAGGCCTTCAAGCTTTCCGTTTCTCGCCACTTTTTCCCTTTCTTCTTGTATCTGCAAGCTGGGCCTCATGAGATCTCCCACATTCCAACTAACCTCCCTCCTCCCGAAGGCTCTAAGTAGAT